>CAKALU010065978.1:0-62910 GCA_916700995.1 Hozukius guyotensis
AAATTGACATCTATAACATAGTGTAATTATGTGGCCTGGGATATTATAACATATGTAATATAAATAGAATATAATCAAGCTTATTCTTTTCCACTGAAATAACCACGTGCCATATGTCCACCCCCTCTTTGTTTGTCTAGCTCTGTGTTGTGTTATCCAGTTATTCTGTAATATTCCAGTGTAACCGCAATAACTAAATTATGGTTTGTGATTAATCATTAACTTTTAGTTTGGTATTCCTCCCTCAGTAAATATCTGCAGGTGGAAGGTTTTTAAGGACAGGATATCCTTCAACCCACGTGCCAATGTTTACATCTGTAAAGACAGGCAGATATTGACTATTGTAGCGTTACACACTCTTGGTTAAAAAATGGTATTTGTACGGCATGTATCACTAGTATGACTCTAATTGATAAGATGTTATCAATGTAGGCATTCAGCAACAGGGAAAGTGTGAAAAATATACAACAATTGTAAGCAGCTTTAACAGTTTACTGTGGGTCAAGCTCACACCTACACAGCTTCAGGGTGTGTTGTGTTTCTCTTCCTCACCCCTCCCTCCATCTGTTACACCTTTGTCTTCTTTCGACCTTCCTTCACAGTCGCTCGTCGCCTCTTCAGCGTCCGCTCCCTTGACTGCTGACAGTGAGCGACATTTTGCAGCAGTGGGTAGATTTGGAGCAAATATGATTAAAAAAAAGTTTATTTTTATAAAACGGTCACTATATCCTATATAACAAATAGTGTTTACTGGATAACATCATAAACCCTGCCTTTACGTTACTAACATCACACTGTGACAGTGAAAATACTCCAAAACAAGTGAAAATCCTGCATTCGAAACCTTCCTTAAGTAAAAGTATTATCAGCAAAATGTACTTAAAGTACATAGCAGTCATTGTGCAGTAAAATGTTCCCTTTCAGTGTACCTTATATTTCTGTAATGCAAACAAGTTTCTGTTCCATAAACCATAATCTTCCATTATTATGTAACAGATTAATATAAATATACTACATAAATTTCACAAACACATCCTGTTTCATCCACTATGTTTCTCCTTTAGGTTCTGAACCTCCTGCCTCTGTTTGTGTGTGTGTGTGTAAAGATGTTCAGCGTGGCCAGGTGTGCGCGGGCGTGCACGCCAAAGCCTTTTCTAAGGCCCTGTTCAGTGTTCCTGTTAAGTGACGTGAGGGGAGCCAGTTCTCTCACATACATGCTCAGCGGATGACTTTGTGCATTTGTATCACCACGGAGATTGTGACTAAAGAACCAGAAAACACAGTAGGATACTGCTTCCTGCCTCTTCATTATAACTACACCAGAACACAACACAGAGTCACACTACTTGAGCATAACTGGACAATTACACCATTTGGGGGGGTCTTTGCCATTATATTCTAATATCATGTTGCCTTAATTAGTTAGTTGATTATTAAGAGTTGTTTTATGTGTACAAATTGCTTGCTGCTGTGCATAATGATTTATGTTGGTAGAATAAACTCATTCTTTCCATCAACTATGTACTCGTACTTATTGAAACTTCCCCAGGAGCGCCTTTCAAGTGTTTTGGAGCTGGAGCAGCACAACCAATCTTTCCACTGTACACTGCAATCCATCTCCTCAGCTGATGATAATACAGCAGGTGAGTTTTCAACAAAGGAGAATTTTCACAGATCAATTTATATGGATAAACAATACCTTTTGTGAGATGTTTTTTTTTTTATTGTTGACAAACAGTTACATTACCTTTTTAATAAGGCATTTAACATGGCTAGCTTTTATTTATTTTGTTTGCCATCTTAGGTCCATCCTTCTCTGCAGGTGAGGAGCTCTTTCCTGTACCTGCATCCACTGATCCTACTGCCTCCTCGGTGTTTCAACTTCAGCTGATGTGGCTGGTAAGTTAACAGCACACCCATTGTATTTCAGTTTATTGTAGAATATCTTAAGGGCTGTTAAAGTTAACGCAAATTCGTTTTAACGCCACTAATTTCTTTGACGAATTAACGCTAGCTTGTCGGGAAGGAGGTTAAATAATGCTCCAAACTTCAGGTACATTTTGGAGAGGAAAAACTGTAATGGCCTTTTTCAAAGGGGTCCCATTGACCTCTGACCTCAAGATATATGAATGAAAATGGGTTCTATGGGTACTTCATTAATCCACTTGAATTTAGAATGTGCAAAGAGCAATAATATGGGAAAGCATTCAGAAAGTCTGAGAAAGTTCAGTGTAGATAGTAACAGTAATTGTCTATTAAGCTAGAGAATTGCGTATTTGAGTTGTTTGAACGAATAGCGAACATATACACCTTTAGATGCACTGATTACCAACAGCAACTATAGATAAAATGCAGAGGAAAGAATAGCATAGGCTACTTGGAAACAAAAACAGATTGGATAACAATATAGGATCAATAGGATCAGTATTCAATTTTTTTAAATAAAAAAGTAATTTACATTATTTGTTCTGCAAAACACTTGTTATTGTGTGTGTGGAGCACAACTTCAGTTATGTTTCTACACAGTTGGGAGTGTGTGAGAGAAAAGGAACGGAGCGTGTCGTATGATAATGACAAAATGTGCCAACGTGTCACGCAAATCATTCATCAATCTCAGCACTATTCTGTTTAACAAGCAAGTCTCTCCGTGTGCACCACGGTCTGGCCGACCATGTCTCTCCTCTCGAGTGCAAACTAACAAATATCAATAGTAAAGGCCTAATCGCTCTGCGTGGAGCAGGAAATTCTGCGTCACTATAGAGTTGAGGAGCTCCCCTGCGTGGTGACCTTTTGAATTAGACGGGTTACGGAAAAACACAAGCACACTGGATTCTGTGAAGCAAAATAATGCTGTTCAGGGGAAATCAGTTCTTCAAGTCTGCATGCTGTTTTATTACTTTTCCATTGGCGATAAAAAAAAGTTTTACATAGTTTGCTTACTACAAACCCAGTACCATGTATTCTTTATGTAAGTATTCCACTGGGAGTGTTCATGTTTGAGTAGTGGCAGCACCACCTGTGACAGACAACTGGCAAATAAATCTCCTCCCTTTGGACAGGATGCAGGGACTGTGATGCCAAAATAAAATCCCCAAAAATGGATTTTGTATCATAACTTTATAGTGATACCTTACTAGAAGTAGAAGTATCATAAACTTACTGTTGGGTTTCAGAAATTGTTACCACTAGTTATTAGTTACTATTGACATGTTAAAGAAGAAAAACAGATGACGTTGTATAAAGGTATAAACTCACTTTACTTTTTTTTTCGGAACAAGGTAGATTTGAAATAAAATCACGTTGTGCGGAACGAGTTAAGTTGCGTCTATATTTATGAAACAACAACACGGAGGCTCCGTAGTCCGAATCAAGACGGCAAATTTTATTATTCCTTTCAACCTTGACAAGGGCAGCGCAGACCTGATCCACTCCTTCTATTCTTACCTTTCACAATAAAAGCCCTAATATTCGCAGGAGAGAATTTCACATTTGTTGTTTATTCGTCACGCCCCCAAGAAGAATTTTTTACTGATATTAAAAACAGTGGAGGTTCAGCCACCTTTGTAGTGTTTGGACATGAATGACAATATTCATATTGAATCAAAATAAACTACAACTTCATCATGTCTGCTGATTATTGTCTGTCCTAAAACAGGCTGTTCTCATACACCGTTCGTAGCTATACCAACGAAAAAGTAATGCACTGTATTTCGTATACATCCCACGTAATAAATTTGTATGTAATCCATACATGTTCCCTCGCTCTCTCTGTCTCTCTGTTTCTCACACAACTGCACACTGACACTCACTAACATTAAGCATTGGTTTGTTGGTTTGGAGGATTACTCCAAAAGTCCGCAATGGATTTGAATGAAATGTTTTGGAGGGGTGTAGCACAATGAACAATCCATTCGATTTTGGTGGTGATCTGGATCATGATCCGGCTTCGGGAATTTTTTTTAAATAACTCCGCTCAGCCTGTGCAGTGACACCACAGGCTTTAAGACATGCGCAGTGTAACTGATGACGCGTTCACGATGCATCACCCTGCGGGGGGTGGAGGGAGGACACGTGTATATTCTGCGTTTTTCACATTAAACTCTATGATATTACAGTTGAGTTGGACCAAAGCACACTTGGTGATTGTTGGAAAGAGTAACGACGACGGTTTAGGTGAGTTTTACTTTGTTTCTGTCTAGTTTGAATTAAGTGTTTTACTATGCTCCGCTGCGTACAGCTGATCTCAACATAAACAAAAATACAGGTTGATGATGGCGCAAGCTGAACGGAGAGGGGGGGGGGGGCAATTGTACTCTGGCAGCTTGGCGGAGGTCTGCGCTCTCCGAGTGCCATTCTATTTGCATAACCCTTGTTTGAATAGCCTCAAGCTTATGAGCATTTGTGTAGACGTTTGAGTGCCGACCTGTGTGTGTGTGTGTGTGTGTAAGTTGTAACAGCCTGTACACACTACCCATTCAATCTTGATTTTTTTTGTTTTTTTTGTTTTGCTGTAAATAATTATTTTCTTTTGTATTTATTTGACTTTGTTGTTGTTGGTTTGGTTTTCCATTTGATGATGTTGTTTTGACTGCTGTGTTGTGATGTATCGGGCATCCCTGGGCTGTAGATTATCTGGAATAACCAGAATATTGCTTTGTGATTTGGGTGAACTGACTTTATAAGCCTATCTGATCTCTTTACTTTGGAATGGAACTCCTCAGAGACATCGCCGCTGTAATTAGCTGTTGTAAAGCAGTCGTATATCATGTGTGTGTGACGCTGCAGACAGGAGGCTGGTAGAGCCTTTGGGTGTGTTAGTGTTTGGCCTTAGATAGCTTAAGTTCACAAAAGTGCTCATCGTCTATTGTCTTGTGATTAACATGTTGTATTATCAAACACATCTTGGACTATGACATCAGCATCTATTGTTTATTTTGGTTGTGCAAGTTAGTTCCAAGTCATCATCTTCACCTACAGAAGAATTTCCATGGAACTATTCAGAGAGAGATATATGTAAATGAAGTTGAGGCCGGAACAAGTCCATTACCAGAGGCTTGTACATTTGAAGAAGTCCTCCTTTAGTAATTAGTTTAGTAAACCAGCAATCAAAGGATTGCAGTTCTGCTAGATCCTGTAGAGGGTTTGAACTGCTGTGTGATCAGCCCTGTGCTGTATCTTTCTGGTCTGGTTAAAGGTCAGGCTCTGTGTAGTGAGGGTTTTACATGTAACCTACTGTAGAGCTGTGGAAACTACCTTATTTACACTCACGTGTTGTAGTTTCAGTTTTAGTAAGACTGTGGATTTGTTTTGGATACAATCTCTTACCAGAATCAAGGAAACCTGAGCGGTGTACCATGAAGCCAGTTCGACAGAGCCCGGCTTTCTTTGTGTTTTAGGCTCAACAAAGCCTAAAACCTCAATCAGAGATGACTAACTTAAACTAAGCAGTTTTAGTTGCCTAAACTTAATCAATGAGCTGGCAGATTATACAGTATTTGGATAATTATTACGTCTACTCACGTTCCTCTGGCCTCTTGCTGGAAGAGAGCTCTCTAGCCCCGTTTCCACCGCAGGAACTTTCCCTCGGAACTCGGAACCTTTTGAGGAGCTCATTGCGTTTCGACTGCAGGGACCAAAGGATAAATTAAGTTCCGGGGACATTTTACATGGCCTTTTTACCTCCAAAAAAGACCCTGGTTGGGGGGTAATACTTTCTGAAGTACCGGAACTTTCGGGATGAAGTTTGCAGGAATGACCGAACATTTTTCTTTGTTTGAAGTTAAGTTAGGCTCTGCTGTCGGCTTCCCAACTCATTTAAAAAAAAGAGCGTTTGAAGAGGGAGACATTGAAGAGGGAGATACTGTATGATGCTGTGAATGAGAGAAAGAAAAGTTATTTTCTGATTGTTTCCTGGCAGTTATGCTCTAAGGCACAAATATAATAACCATCAAACACACAACAGATGATTTGTGTGATAGTTTAATTTTCCACCGCTGCATTCCATTCATTACATCCAACGAGCATCAGTGAATACATGCAGCAGTTAATATAGACGCGGTGACACAAAACGTAGTTTATTTTTTTCTAACGTGTTTTTTTTAGATGAAACAGGCGGTAACACTGAACTGCAGGCAGCAGAGTGTGTTTAACGCTGTGACTACCAGCAACCCTCATCACATGTCATGTTGCTTTTTCATACATTAGTGGACTGATTTGTCTAATCATCGCAGGTCTTTAGACCGCGGTGGAAACGCAGACAACAATGGGCTGAAGGAACCTTTTATGACCTCGAAAAGTAGTCCAAGGGATTAAAAGTCTGTGGAACGTTTTGTGCAAACCCAGCTTCTCACTGTGTTTCAGGTCTGCCACACCCCTCCCTGAGTGCCTGGATCACCCACACCTCAACATCATTTGGTCGTCGGTGGAGCTGTATACCAACCCCCAGAACCAACGTTCCTGCCCCATTTTGGCCGCTGAGCTGTGTGTTGCTGCTGCTGTTGTTGTTGGTTAGTTGAATTGGTGTAACTCTGTTTCTTGAGAGCACCTTGATACAGCTCTGTCTACCCATCCTTTATCTTAGTTCTGGTAACTGAAAAATGCAGTTTGATCCTGTGTCCCTGTGTTAATTGTTCTTTTATCTCTTGTTATATGTCAAATATATGTCAAAATTCCCCATCAAAACTCCAAGTCTTTTCTCTTCGGTAGAACGGTTACAAAAGTTTGATGACTCTTGCTTGATGCACTATGTGTGCAAAGCAGTGCATGCGATACGAGTTTTGTGTTTCTATGGTAAACTGACAGCTGACTGACAGCAGATTGGCTTCTTCACTCCCACCAGTCCTGTTGACAGTGCCAGTTATGTCTGTCAGATACAGAGCCGTCACCCTTAGAGCGACATGTTTAACACCCTGTTGACAGTTTTAACACATGGAAATTGGCAGTACAAACCACGCGGTTTCCCTCCATAGCTGGTTAGCCCTGTCAAGTACTGCGGCAACGTTAACAAGCCATCCCTTCTGTATATATGAATCAGTCTCTCCCCCATCTGTGACAGATGTAGTATTGCAGAAGGATCACACTGTCACACTTATTCTGACACTGTCCAATATTGGGTAATTTCTGGTGTGACATATTTATTTGGTTTTCCAAACAGTATGAAATAAGCATTCAGCCAGACTGTATTTTGGCAATATTTGGATGCTCTGACAGGACAAGGAACCTTCCCTCCCATCAAAAGCACGCTCTAAAGGCAGATTAAAGGCATGATTGCCCCTGAAGGGGTCTCCTGTTTTGCTCATATTGCTGTCGTCTGGCAGCTCTGCACTTGTTCTTGACATGTACTCCTCGTCTTTTTTTTTTTTTTTTCTGTTATTTTGTATAAGGGTACTGGGTGTTTCACGTCTTGTGTGTGTCTATTGTAAAAAAGTCAAAAATAAAATGTAAAAAAATCAAAACAAGCCATCCCTTCTCAGTGCTGCAGTGGGAGGCCACTAGCCAAAAGTTGCAGATCTCATCTTTAGTATTAGCTTTACATCTGCACTTCTTGCTGTCGTGTGTTTATAGGGAAAAAATCACATGATTTTCAAAGAAGTGCAGTACTTCTAAATATGGTGTCAGTCTGAACATCATGTGTCGTTGAATCCGTCTGTGACAAAAGCCATTGCCATGCCTCATTTCTCTTGTTATGCTCACGTCAAAAAGAAAAATCGCAAGTTCACAGATGATGTTTTGTTTGAACTTTGAACTCATCGTATCATTGCCTCAAAGTATGTGACATTTGTCATTTGAGTACAAAACACTTTAAGACTTAGAAAACAGCCAGTCTCCACTCACAGTGTCTGCTTATCAGTGACAAAGCAGGCATGGGAAACTGTATTACTGTATTTGCGTGCGTGTATGTTCATGTGCATCACATTACTGTGGTCGATCATGACATCGTACCGCCCCAGAGAAGGCATTGGAATGTGATGTATCATTGGATCACCTCACACTGGGGTGGTGAAATGTTTCTAGGTCTGCCTTTTTTCTCAATTTCAGTCATCAGAGTATGTGCATAATGAAGATTTACACATTGGCGGGTTTACGTTTGTACCAAAATAAGCATATCATAAAAAACTCTAAGCTTGTTTACACTGAGAGTCTCTACTGCGTTTTGGGGTCATTTACGCTGCTTCTGTCCTCTGAACAAAGAACTTGAGTTTTCAATCTAAATAAATAATTGTATATTTTCATTCTGTTAATGTTACAGTTCAGGCTGGTCTCATACGTCTCATAAGAAAGGTAATGCACTGTAATTTGTGTATATCCCACGAAATTGTGAACCAGGAAATATAAATAGCAGCGAACACCGTGTAGGGAGGACGTCAGGGTGGATGGGTGGGTCAAAAAACACTGGACTTTCGCCCAGGACACTGATGTTTGTATCCCGTGTGAAACCAGAAGTCAACGGTGATTTATTTATCAGTTAACTAACGTACTTAAGTACTTCTGGAGTTATTTTAACCCAAACAGTAATCTTTTCCAAAACCTAACCTTCTTGCCAAAACCTAAGGAAGTTGTTTCCTGTGAAGAGGGAAGTTTATTTTGAAAGACTGTATGCATGTAACAAGCGGAAATTGACATGTGTTGCTGGACATTTGTAGGAAAACTAACGAAAATTAGTAATAACCTTTTTCGTAAGATATCATACAAACCGTTGTATCAGAATATGTTGTACAGTTAAGGAATGCTGTGTTAAGTTGTGTTAAATTGCCTTTTCTGTATTGTTTTTACATAAGTTTACATGTGGGCAACCAAATGTAGGGGCTTGGTGGCCCATGGGGCCTGTTTTAGTGTCTATCCCTGATATGAATGCACTTAATACTTTAAAGTACATTGGTGATTAGAGATCACAGTCTTTATCTGCGTAACCCAGCTCATCCAGGCACAGAATGCTCCCTCCCGACATTCTCCCACTCCGCTTTAACCTTCCCACAGTGTTCAACTTCCCACAGCTGCACTGCTCACACACTCACTCTCTCGCACACACACACACACACACATTTGAAAGCATATTTTTATTGCGCTGTTTGCCATTTGGCAATAATGAATTATATCACCACTTGCATCACATTAAACACACACAGTATTTGTATTCGCAGCCACTATGTAAACACATGAACTGAGATGAGAGGTCTCCTTTTACCCTCCCAGCTCATAAGGTTGGAGCCAGCAGTGTCTGTGGTGTCATTTATTTCTGGTTTTGTAGACAGTAAACAAACCAATCCTGCAATTGCATTTACAGCTTTGTGTGTTCTTTCACATTGTGCAACATAAAAGGCTTGGCATTTCTCTCTGTGCGCTTTGCAGCGGGTGAGTGGGTGCAGAGGTGGCAACAAAAGCTAACATGACAGTTTGCTGCAGAAAGGATTGGTTTGCAGGATCATAATCCAAGCTTCAGACTGGACTCTTGTGTCTCGTGCAAAACTTGCCATGCGTTTTAAAAACAATATATATAGATGCCATCTGAAAAGCCATTTCACACCAAGCACGGATTTTCGTACGAAAAATTTGCACATAAATTTATAAAAACAGATGTTGTGGGTTCTTGCTTGCAGGAATTCTTGCACACCCTGTGAAACATTCGTGCGGTGGAACAAATATTCAGACGGACCTCGATTTCAGCGGATTTCCGCCTGCGGATATATGTGCTTCTGTTTGTTGCACAGAGTGTGTATTTTTGGAACAATGGGCGTGTATTTTTGGGGTAACAGACTGTTGGACAAATGGGCTCTTTTCCGTACAATGGGACATTTTTCCGACTATCGGTACACATAAAGGACAATATATGACTTGAAATCGGCCAGCAGCTGGGATACGATGAAGATGGTAATGTAGCTGATATGCACTTGCTAATGTTAGCATCACATTTGGGGTCCGATTAGTTTATGTATTGTGTAGTTACAACCTGTTCTCACTCCCAACTCGTCAATTACCGCCGTTTGGTAAGTGCCCCACGGCATCAGAAACTGACGCACAGAAAATTGCATTGAAATTATGACATTTTCCTTGAAATCAATGCCTATTCAGTTTTATTCTATCTACATTGTGCATAAGACTGCCGTGCTACCGAGCAGCCAGCAGTGTTACTGCAGTGACCTTTGCGGCTTTATGCCTCACACAGTCCCTGTAATTATGGTCTCCAGGCTTAATTCTTCATAGATGAGTCTCTTAAGTGGGTTACTCATCCAAAGCAGCACAGGAGGGAAATTTATGTAATAAGCTGATATCAAACAGTCCTCGGTAGCTACAGACTACTAGATTATGTACATTATGACGCCCTAGAAGGCTTTATGTCAGCTCATGTGATTTGGACATTTTAGTAAAACTCCTCTGATCTGCTGTCGTCACAACTTGTGATGATAATTCAGTTCAGTAGGCTAGTTAATTCACTTAAGATCAGTTCGGCGTTATTATCCCATCAGGGGAAATTAGGTTTGCAGCAACGATAAGCCAAGCAGTCCACATTAAAACACACAATACGTGATCTCGTTAAAAACAACTTCCCACCAGTAACAGATGATGGCTTATGACGAGTGAATCTCCAGTACAGTGTTTATTTGATGGAGGTCAGCAGACCAAAGCTGGAACAAAGGATGCCTTAGTCCTCCCTGAAATGCAGGCCAGATGGCGATAACTCAAACTCTTCCTCTAGGGGGTGCTTAGAACAATCCAGAATGGAAATGGCCTTCCTGAGAACCTGTTGATGAAACACGAATATGAAAAAAGTTATTTTTATAAAACGGTCATATATGAGACAGATAATCTGAAAAAAAAACATATTCCTGTGTGTCCTCCAGTGCTCCTAACGGCATCTGCAAGATTTCACAGACCGGAGGAAAACAACCAATCAGAGCTGAGCTGGAGCCTTGCCATCTCTGAGCAGCTGTCAATCACTCGCGAACTCTGATCAAACGGTCAAACTAGGCAGCGCTGATCAAATATGAATCAATATTATGTATCTGTAATGCCTATTTCTCTCCTCAAATGTTTTCAGAATCATCTTGTAGTGTACTGTTTAGCTGTAAAATGAGAAAGTTTGTGACCCGGCAGCCATGATGAGATCAGTTGAGGAAATACCAAGCACCGCCCACCAGCCGGAGCAAACTTTCTCATTTTACAGCTAAACAGTACACTACAAGATGTTTTTGAGAACATTTGAGGTGAGAAATAGGCATTACATTAACAGAATATTGATTCATATTTGATCAGCGCTGCCTAGTTTGACCGTTTGATCGCAGTTCGCGAGTGATTGACAGCTGCCTCCGTTGAATGAACAGCCAATAGGAACGCTCTCTCTCTGAAATGACCTGTGATTGGTCAAAGTCTCGCGTCACGGGCTAGATTTTTTTAAAGCCTGAAAACAGAGCTATGAGGAGGTGCAGAAGTCTAGTTTTCTCTCAGAACACTTGAATTACAATATATTATGGAAATGTTGCCCAATGATGCCAAAAATATTATATATAACGGTGTGAATTAAACAAAAACACTGGTATTTAGACAACAAACCCAAATAGTTAGGTTTAGGAAAAAACAACATGGTTGGGCTTAAAAATTATTACGTTTGTGAAGTGAAAATGAGGCATTAATGTAACTTCAGATTTTTAGGTTGTAGCGGGTTCAGTATTAAAGCTAGAGTGAAGATACTGGTATCATATGAAACTAGAAAACCTGATGAATCCATTGATACTAATCAATCACTCATACTAGTTTGTCGAAAAGGAGGCTAAATAACGCTCCAAACTTACGCTACATATTGGCGAGGAAAAACTGGCATGGCCATTTTCAAAGGGGTCCACTTGACCTCCGACCTCAAGATATGTGAATGAAAATGGGTTCTATGGGTACCCATGAGTCTCCCCTTTACAGACATGCCCACTTTATGATAATCACATGCAGTTTGGGGCAAGTCATAGTCAAGTCAGCACACTGACACACTGACAGCTGTTGTTGCCTGTTGGGCTGCAGTTTGCCATGTTATGATTTGAGCATATTTTATGCTATATGCAGTACCTGTGAGGGTTTCTGGACAATATTCATCATTGTTTTGTGTTGTTAATTGATTTCCAATAATAAATACATACATACATTTGCATAGAGCAGCATATTTGTCCACTCCCATTTTAATAAGAGTATTAAATACTTGACAAATCTCCTTTTTAAGGTACATTTTGAACAGATAGAAAATGTGATTAATTGGGATTAACTATTTTAATCGATTGACAGCCCTTATTATCACTGAAAAAGAAAAGTGAGACATCTATCAAAGTGGAAGCAGGAAGCCATCGGAACCATGTTTATTAAATTCCATAAGCTAAAGCAATCCCCCACGAGAGAAGGGAAAATAACTTGAGAAGCAACACTTGAGAAAGCTGCCGTTAGCAGAGCGGTGAAGTGAGTAGATTGAGATGTCAGACTGAATAGATTCCTCAACTCAGCCATCCACTTGACTTGAGCTCCTGTTGACTTTGTTTTGCTTGAGGAGAGAGGGATTTTTACGGTAACACATGTGCAACACGAGGCGTCACAATCGCGCTGACACACTGACATCATAGCGATTCTCTGGCCTCATCCACTAGCTGCAGAGTGGTTTTTTTATTGCGTCTGCTGGTTAAGCATCGGACAATAGAGGACCTGTTCATGAGCCCGTTTGGCCGTCATCAAATGAGCACAAAAAGGTTGATACACACTGGAAAATCACATGCATTTTGTTTTTGCACTTTGCTTGAATTAAATCTCAGTCCCTTTTAATGTTATTATTTGGATGAGGATCTTTCACAAGATACCACGGTATATCAGAGACACTAACTACGTAAATCATATATAAGGTAATTTGTTAAATGCCATGTTTGTTCACTGTAGGTTTTATATAATGTTTGTGCTGACCTGTTTTTATTCTAGTGACTGTGTTTTTGTGTTTTTACTGTTTTGCAACCCACTTTTTCTCTTATTGTTTAATGCTGTTTTTGGCAAAGCAATTTGGAATGCTCATTTTGATAAGTTATGAGTTATTTGTAATGTTGGTGGTATTATAATTATTACCACTAATCTACGAGAGCCATTAATGTATCCCTTTCATTATTTTCTCTCCTTCCTGTTTCTTCCTCAGTCAAGCAAGGTTAAAGCAACACCAATGGACTGGATTTTTTTGGGCCACTTGTTGGCAGCATAACAACCCCTTAAACTTCAACAATACAAAATATTGTCAGCTTATAAAGTTGCGAAAAAGTTAGCAAACAGTTGTGTATTTACATATTACGAAGATACGGAGCAACATCAGCATATACTGTAGAGTCGTTTTACTGCTCACTTAATGAATGTAAATCCAATAGAGCGCTTCTTTTAGCTCTGGTTTGGTCTCCAGCAACTCCTCCGAGGGATACGTGTCTATTTAGCTGCTGAACGATCCACCAGCTAGTTGCAGACTTTGTGCTACCATTTGGTGCGAGTTATCTGTTTTCCCAAGAGTGTTCCGTCTATAGTCACGCCCTACTGTGCTGTGATTGGTGGATTATCTGGCAATAGCAACAGAGTGGTGCAGGAATGAGTCCTAAAACCCGGAAATGAGCTAGAATTTTGGCACTTCCAGTTCCCTTGTGGGCTGGACGGTGGTGCAGTGGTTAGCACTGTCGCCTCACAGCAAGAGGGTTGCACGTTTAAACCCGGCTTGTGGCCACTCTGTGTGGGAGTTTGGCCCATGTCCCATTCGTTAACATGGAGAGGGCGGTATTTATGACCTATACTGCAGCCAGCCACCAGGGGGCAATCGAGATGTTTTGGCTTCACTTTTGGGGAGCTGTCATGTCGTCCATCTTTAGTCTATGGGTGAGTTCTTGAACAGTTGCTGTATCCCTAGAAAAAAACAGTTATGGATATTAACTTTACTGCAAGGCTCTACTCCTGTAATGGACATTATATAAGCCTAGGACCAACACTAAGGAGAGACTGTACTAATGAAACACTCACTGTGGGGGATGCAGCACCTACATTAGTAATAACAGGAATTAAAGTCGAATGCTTTGATCGAGGACTTGAGTGCATGCGTGTGTGCACATGTCTCAACAGTCATTATGTAGGAGTGGAAATGGACTGGCGCGTCCAACCTCAGCACACGAGCGTGGGTCGAGAGTGTGTGAGTGGTTGTAGCCCTCGAGCCACGTGAATCATTTAATGGCCTCTCATTGAGACAACCCTGTTCACACTGTTTCTAGACAGCCCTATACACCCAGGAGGAATTAAGAGGTCTGTGGATGGGCAGGCATGTGATAGCATATACAGTATACAGCCAGTGGAATTACATATGGTGAAAGTATGATGATACATCATAACAACCTGCATTAGTGCTCGTCCTTCTGTATATTTCTTTTATTCTCTGCTGCACTATTTTGTGTCTTATGTCTTGGATTCATTTTTCTTTTCCACACTTTGTAGCGGCATTGTCGCAGGGAGCCTGACAACCATGGGCTGTATATAAGAAGTGGACGTGGTCACCGTGACGTGCTTCGCTTTAGGCTCTAAATGCTGCGGCAGCTAGGAATTGTGGGATGTTATTCTCTCCTTTCCTTTGGTAAAGGATGGTCCAGTGTATCCTATGCTAAAGGAGAAATAAAGGAAGCATTGAAGCGCCTTTCCTCAGCATTTAGAGAATTCAAACAGCTCTTATCATGCACTCCGTTAGGAACCTTCGACCGTAGCCAAGGTTTTTGGCGTCACCATCTTGGTTTTTGGCCAATCACAGGGTAGCCACACCCTAAACTTCTATTTAATTCTGAATAGACCATAATTTACTAAATAAACATCATGCTGTATTGACTTAAAACTAGCGAATGAGATCATAAACTCATGTTTACAATGTTTACTGAGGTAATACATCAAGTGAGAAGTAGGCTCATTTTCTCATAGACTTCTATACAATCAGACTTCTTTTTGCAACCAGAGGAGTCGCCCCCTGCTGGTTATTAGAAAGAATGCAAGTTTAAGGCACTTCACTTCTCAGACCTGGAGTTGCCCACTGCTGAGAAGTGAGAACAACTGCTCCACCATAATTGTTGTGCATATGACAAATAAAGACTTGAAACTTGAAAATAGCTTGTGTCTCATGTCCTGCTCTGCTCTAAGGTTATGTTATCCTTGTTTCCAGTTTTCAGTTATTATTTCCTAATCTTTTGATTCCGACGTTTGCCTAATGTTTTGGAAACTTCTCTGTGTATCGAGTCTTGCTATTGAGTCCTTTGTCTGCTGGCACCAGTGTCCTTGATAGGTTGTTTGTCAGTGACTTCCAAAATGACCCATAAGACAAACATATTACAAAAAACATTTATGTTTATGCATTTTCAGGCCATCATGGCCATGGCCCAAAATGAAACCAAACTGGACTGTTGGTAGGAAATGGGGCAACTTTGACCTCCCGTGTCAAAGTCACATGCTTTGCGAGGCTAATAGATCTGTACTGCTTCCGCCTTTTGGCAGACAAGACTAATAATAGGCTTTTTTCAAAGCAGACATTTTAACTAGTAGGAAAAGCACAGGTATTACTAATAACACTAACGATGGCTCTGTTCTATTCAAGTGTTACAGATAGTAACAGTGGGCCAGTTTCGGATACCAGGAACCTGAAATCACAGCAGCTAAATGGAATTCAGCCTCATTCATTAATTTAATTATTTACACCTGTGCTTTTCGTCCTGTGAGAAGTCAAAATGTCTTCCGTGAAAAAGGTCTAAAGTCACCAGAGGTCCTTGTCAAATGAACGTAAACATAGGTTGTTTTAGCCATTTAAATACAGGACCAATGCTGTCCGTTTTCCTGGCAGAGAACGCCTCCTTAATTCCGAACATGCTAATGCTAACACTTAATGTCCACTTGATACGCCTGCATTGTGTTCTGACTCTGCCTATATTGACTAACTATTAATATTTAGTGATAATATCAGGTATTATCTTGGATTGGGTGTTAGGAACGTGGCTATTTACCAGGCAGGGAATTTATTGGTTGCATTATGGGAAATGTAGGATTCAGTGTTTTTGGAGCCTGACCCATTCTAGAGACTAAATGTCAGGATATCTTAGCCTGTGCTGCTTCAATTTTTACCTTTTTTTTTTTTTTTCTAAATCTGTATCTTTTGAGTCCACCAATTTAATGAAAGTGCAATGCTTAATCGCTGGATCACCTCCTTATCTCTGTATAGTCAAAAATATCTGGCTTATTTTAGAAACTTGTGGCCAAAAATACCTCTTTTAGGCACTGCATCACACACGTGATGTATTTCACACTTTCTTTCTTTTTTGAGATAACTCATGCTGAATGATTGAGGCACAAACAAGGTCTCGACAGCGAACAACGCACGGGGGGTTAATAAAATGATTGCCAATGCCAAATTATTTCACCATGGCGTAATTAGCTAAAACAGGGTTGTATGCCTCTCAAGCAAACATAACACAGAGTAGCCTGGGAGTTGGTCAGGTTGGTTCACATTAAGTAATATTACATAAGGGTACATGTATTTCAAAACAGTCAGTATTTACTTGTAACCTATCCTTAAATGTACTATGCAATCTATTCCTACTCATACTGCGGTGTGCGTTGGGCTCTCTAGGGTTTCCCACCGTCTGATGACGACACACGGCGTCAATCTGTGTCTAAAAACAACACAACACCAGGGGAGTGGAGGGAATGCCATGTAAGGATTAGCATACTGTCTCTGAGGAGTGGCGCGCACACACACACACGTGTGCATTTGTGAGTGACAACTTGGCATCAATGTGCGGCATCACACTGTGAGCCTTCCTCTGTGTGGCAGCCTCAATCTGTCGAGCAAAGACGTCAATGTGTGAAGTTTCCTGGCACAGAAAATGCAGTCGGAATCGAGGATGAGCATCACTCTCTCTCTCTCACACGCACATACAGTACACTCATAAACACATACGCTATACGTATGAAATACACACAGATACACAGGAGAGTGGGTTGATTAAAATGGCTCAGCATCAGTGGGCTATTCCGGGTCTGAAAAGTGACCCGGTGATACCTTAAACTGGCATTCTTTCTAACAGCCAGCAGGGAACGACTCCTCTGGTTGCAAAAAAGAAGTCTGATTGTATAGAAGTCTATGAGAAAATGAATGGATAGCGTTACTCCCAAACGGGGTTTATGAATGAATGACATTAGCAACTATCGTTTAGCTGCCCAGAGCACAATAACTACTGTCTAATTTTTCGTAACATTACGTCTTTTGTTTTGCAACCATCCATTCCAAGCTGTTCTGCAATCACCTGCTACAATCTATCTTTAAAATCTCTGTATTCTTTTATTTCAATATCGTACAGCGCTTTGTGCTGGGCGACTGAGTGAATGTTTATCAAAAGCCCTTTTGGATGATGGCGTTTACACGGACGGTGGCTCTGAGTGGTCAAACAACCCTCTTCTGCCTTTTGACAGATGCGAAGATATGCAGAAAATCGAACCCGTTCCGGAAACTTTAATGATAGCCAAAAGTTTCGGAGTCGGTGTGTAAACGAAACTGACGCAACATGAGGTTGTATTTCTTTTTTAAACATGCGAAAATTTTGGACGAAAAATATGGATTATACTTCAACAATTTTACAACAAACTGCAACTTTCTTGACTTGCAAAATTATCATTTGAATTGACAAACATTATATGTGTGATTCATGGAACAATTCAAACAGGATTAAAAATTATTTGTCAACTACCGTACATATTTTTTCCGAAATAAGGACCCATTGCGGTTCACCAGAAGGGGAGGGACTTTGCCTCTCTTTAGCCATAATGGCTGAAAAAATACCACTTAACACTAACTAAACTAAAATAAAAAGTGTGATATTCACCACTTTTAATGATTCGACATTGGATATTGGACCACTAGAGCACAAACCATCGGAGCCAACAATTAGACCCCTCCTAAGGTTTAAACTCCACAGGACATCCCTGTGAAATCCACTCCCTCAGCTTTCATATGTTCACACCAAACATGATTCATCTTCCTACAAAGGAAAGGAAAAGCTATTTTTGTAATCTCTCTGTGTTTTTTAATTAGTTTCTTTGCTAATTTTAGCTCTTTTTTCTCACTTCAGAGCGGGATGATTCAGGATTTGCGGTTACAGCTCTTCCTCTCTCGCTTGCTTTCACGCACACTATACAGTCACCAGAGAGGGACTTTGTGAGTCAATCAGTGCAATGTAGCCTTCTTTCTTTATCCTTTCTCTTCTCACACGTGAACACAAAGCTACAAAATGTGTGTCATGTTGTTTGCGTCATCCTCTGTTTCTACTGCTCCCGCGCTGATATAGTGTCCGTTGCCTCAGAGCTCGCTGCATTATTTATCCTCTTGTCTTCAGGGGAAAACTTCACTGCTCTTGTAAAATGAGCACATGATGGAAACAAAATGAATCCACTGATATTAAAAAATTCAGCTTGCTGAGTCACCCAGCGTGCAACTCATGAGAGGAATACCACCCCTGAACAGATCAATAATCAAGGACAGAAATGTGAAATATCAACCATGTGAATATATGATAACGGCCTTCTGAACCTACTAGTAGGTGTAGCAGGCCCCTTCTAACTCCGATAACGGCCATTCAATCGGCTGATAACAATCGAAACAGGTGCACCGTCAGAGTTTTTTAAATAAGCAGCTGTTTTCAGAAAAAAGCTCTAATAAACCCACTGTACCCTACCGCCCAGGGGACAGCAAACTGTCAATAGTTAGAGTTAGAGTTAGCGATTAGCTGGTGAACATAATGTAGCGTTTACCTGCTGCAGAGACTTTTTTCAGGAGTTGGTGTAGACCAAAATAAAGCTGAAAAGAGAGTGAATATTGGAATTAAATAGATCCAGTGAACAGAAACATAAGTGTAAGTTAATGCTAATCTTGCTGCGTGTCTGATGGATGTGTAAATAAGCAACTGTTTGCTAGCACGTTTATAAGGTGACGGTATGTCAATATTGTGTTTACGACTTGTTCTGCTGCCCCCAAGTGGCCAAAAAATTTCAATTCACGCAGCAGATGTTTCTCACCTTTTACAGTGCAATTAATCTTTGAGCACTTAATACTAATTTCCTGATCATCATCATCACGACCAGGAGGCCTGACCAATATATTTTTTTTCCAGTCATCAGCTTGTGTGCTATTTTTAAAAGCTCAAATCTTTCCTCTTGCATTTGAGAGAGACACACATGGAAAAACACTGGTGGTGGGGTGGGTGATTTGTGACAGGAAGTTGAGGGTATCATGGGAAACGTGGTCTTTATTTTAGGCAGTACATTGAGAATGTACTCAAACAGTAGCCCCTTTAATATTTGTTGTGCTGGTTGCTGGTGAGCATGTGTTTGGTGATTATGTGTCAGATTTAATACAACATGTTGCCAGACAGACGCCCTTCAGATGCTAAAACTTAATTAATAATAGGATGGGATGAAATGAACACGTGTGTGTTTATGTGTGTGTGACGTGAGCAGCCTAATGTGAAAATTTTCCAGCTCAAGTCTCGTGCCTGGAAACGAAGCAGCTCTATAAAGAGATGATACAGCTCTGTTCCTCGGTGAGGATAGATGGCAAAATGATGCGGTGGTCCATCGCCGTGGAAATTTACCCGCTCTTCCTTTCCATTTCCTACACACACCCACACACATAATGCATGAAGGCAGGCATAAACAAACCTACACAAACAGTGCTGTTCTTTCCATGCTGACAGAACACATGATCAACCGTACGCAACACACAGCTTATCAACCCCAGCTGATATGCAGTTTCTTTTGCAACTGACCCTACGCTAAGCCAAGCCCCCCACTGCTACTCTGTCAAGCTGTCACAGCTACCATAGAGCCCACACTGTCACTGCCTCATTAAATATTATCAAATTTTTACAAAAACAAAAAAGGGATTTCAGAGAGAAGCAGACAGAAGGGTTTACACTATGCGTTTGAAGGATATATCCGGGATGTCAAACTGATTCAGCAGCGAAAACAAGTTAAAAAGATAAAGATAGAAGCTAAAAGCATACTTGCCATTCCTCCCGATTTTCCCGGGAGACTCATGTTTTTTCATCCCCCTCTCCCGGTTTCCTCTCGGGGTCACTATTCTCCGGCATTTCTCCCGATTTATGGCAATTTTTCACACCTTTTTTTCCCTTTTCGTTATCTCAACCTGTTTCTGGCACTGTACAGCGTGTATAAGCCCTACTGTTTCCACCCGGACGGCAATAGAGCTACACCAAATGTCTTTTCCCCGTTCGCTGCACATCACAGCATCACATCAAAGCCGAAATAACGTGTTTCAGAGTGCAGTTTATTTTATTTTATTTAACCTTATTTAACCAGGCAAGTCAATTAAGAACAAATTCCTATTTACAATGGCGGCCTGGCAAAAGGCAATATTTACGCGTATTTGTTCTCATGGTTATGACTTGCGTACGAAGATTTTCCTCAAAATACAATAATTTCAAGCCTCTGGTACAATAGTTTAACATTTCCCATCTGGCAACGCTGATTGTCAGAGTGCACAAAGCAAAATGATATAAAACATAGTATTCAACTCAGTCTCTCTCATTCACATAACAATGTTTTGTTCCCTGCACTCCTCTCATCTCTGCAGAAATCGCCAATCCTTACTTGGAAGTGAATTACATTTCCAGGGACCTTCAGCAGAACAGGACTTATTCGCAATTAGTGATTATGTGAGTGCGTGGCACTGGGCAGCGTTCCTTCCTTTAGAAAAAACAAAAAACCCTGGGATTAAGTGCTTCGGATTCAATTCCATACTTAATTAGCAGCTTGTTCCACTCCGAGTTTAATGCCAATTGCATTGTCTTCCTCTGAAAAGAAAATGAAGTCTCATCCTTTGTAAGCCTGACATGTGTTAATGGTTTCTCAACAGCAGCTTTTCACAGAAATACTGCAAACTCTTTGCCTCCCTTATTAACCAGCGCAGAGAAAAAGAGACAAGGAGGAGAATATATATTTTTTAACCTTTGTTTCATCCCAGCCCCATTTAAAAGAAACTTCCACCTTCTGATACTCTATATCGTTAGATCCATCTGCGTTCAAGGACTGGACCTGACCCACTTTTCTACCGGTAGTGGTTGCCAACATTTCTCAGAATGCTTTGACAACACTGAGAGATCAAAAAGCCGTGTTTTCCCACTGAGAACCAGCGAGTCATGCACTCAAAACACAACATGACTTGCTGCTGCATTGCATTCTGGGCTATTCAGGCTGCTGTCAGTGCAGAAACTGGGATCTTTTTTTTCTTGATGGAGGTCTCGCTGTATGACCGGCAGCAATAGAAAAAACAGGAGCTTGTGCTATTTGTCATAAAAATTAAAGCTGCTATAGTCAATATTTTTATATATTAACAATGGATCAAATGTGTATGTGAAAGGGGGTTGTTCGTAGTAACAACCCTACAGAGAATTATCACTTAACACTGCAGTTCCTCTCAGCTCTACTGAGCTTTTTAGCGCCTTTCAGCTCATTGTTTTGGTGTCACTGCTCTCACCGTTCATAGGCATCTTTTCCAAGTGCAGGAAGTGGTGGGCAGCAAAAAAAGCTAACTGTGTGCTACTTGGTGAACATAGGGGAGCATTGAGCAGCTAAAGACACCGATATTTCACTCAGTAGTTGGTGGCAAAACAGAGCAAAAACAAGTGAATTTTGGATTGATATTCATCAAGACGCCTGAAACACGACTCCAAATGAATGCTGATGTTGCTCCAAATCTGTGTATCTGCATATATGAGTTTTCCATATTAAAGGAACAGTGTGTAACAACTTAGAATGAGCCCCTTATATCTACATAGGGAGCGGGTCCTCTCCACGTAACGTGAGCCGCCGTCTATCTGACGTTGATTCTAAAGTAGTGTTATTATGTTATGGTCGGCCTCTGAGCGAGGTGAACGGCGCTGCCACGGTTTTGTACTCAGCAGCTCACGTTACTGCAGTCTTGGAAAGGGAGGAGTGAGCGGAGAGGTACTCAGTTGGTTGCAATCTGCAACCGCACCACTAGATGCCGCCAAATCGTACCCACTGTACCTTTAACTTTTTTCTGCTGCTCCCATGTTACCAAAAAAAGTCTCTGAATGCAGGTTTAAGTGATGATAAAAGTAGAGAAATGCTAAAAGGGCTCAAAAAACTACAATATTGGTTGGTTGGTCAGCCACATTAAAAAAGCTGTGTGTAAAGAATAGCACTGCCTCCAGGGGGTGCTAACCAACGTTTTTAGGCTGAAACATGCTTCTACCAAAACACATGTAAATCTCTGTGTAGAAGCTTGCACAGGAGCCAACATACATCGTTATCATACTTATTACAACATAGTGTATGCTCAAGTGTTCAATTTGAGAATTGTAGTAAAACATGAAGGCAGCTATAGAATAGGACTGGTGAATTCCAAATATCATGCAATGCTTCATAATGCTGCCCCAGCAATATTCAGTGACCCTTCTAGACTCACAGAAAAAAGAAAAACTGAGTTGCCATGTGTATATCTGCAGGCTACACTATAGTGGCATGCCTGTTAACCCACATTATGGAGTCTGTACCTATACATTCAGCTTCCTGATGACAGTTTAAACATCCATCCCTCAGATCTCACCCTCTTCCTGTTCGACGGTCACCCTGCAGGCCTGGCTCAACCTCAGTGAGTGCTTTTGATATGCTCGGCAGATCCAATTTTAGGTTGGCTTTAGTTTAAAAAAAGCACAGATAAAAAAAATTTTGGACAGGTGAGACAAAAACAGAAACATAACTCCAATTTAGAATATTGTTTTACTGTTAAAGCTGGACTCAGTCAATTACAGTAAAAAGTAAAAAATAAATAGTATATTATGTAATTACTTTGGAGAGACAGACATAAGGGCAACCACACCAGATGCCATAAAATGAGCTTATCAGTGTTACTGCTCTGTAGGCCAGTGC
Source organism: Hozukius guyotensis (assembly GCA_916700995.1). Lineage (NCBI taxonomy): Eukaryota > Metazoa > Chordata > Actinopteri > Perciformes > Sebastidae > Hozukius > Hozukius guyotensis. The sequence continues at coordinate 22,972 of CAKALU010065978.1, forward strand.
GGGTGTGTGTTTTCTCAGTAATTACCTGCAGTGTTTGACTTACACCCATAACACCAGCTCAGCAAAACACAGCGTCGTGTTCCCTCAGCCACACAGACGGATGGATAGATGACTGATGCAACAGACGGGGGCAGACAGACAGATGACAATAAACCAGCCCAACAGACTGACATAATGCTGCCTGTCTGTGGATGAATCACTCACTTTGGCACTGGCTAAAACATGCTAACTACTGACTCAGATATTACATACCAGCATCTGGGACATTTCTCACGCGCAAACACAAGAGGATCCATATGCAGATACACGCAGAGTCATGTTCTCATCGCCTAAACCTGCATTATTTATCTGACCACTAGGGGGGCAGCAAAAACAAGCTGTAGAGGCAACATGTGCATATCACCTTTTAAATGGGTATGGCATAATTGTTCGCAAACAGTTTACACATCCAGTAGTTAAGGAGCAACTTTATCATTAATTTGAAGATGTGTTTTTGTCCACCTGGCGAATGTAACTCCAGTATTCACTCTCTTTTAGCTCCTTTTTTGGTCTCTACCAACTCCTGAGGGGAATATCAGGCTTTTTAGCTGCAAAATGCTTCACTGTGTTCACCTGCTAGTCGCTACCTGTGTCTGTCTGTCATGTGGTGCTGAGGAGGTAGTGTACAGCGGCTATTTAGAGCGGCCGTAAATAACACTATGAGAGCCAAGAGAGTGAACCAAAACAATGAGCTGAAACTCACTATAGACCTTTTCAAACTTGAAAACACAAACATGTCTAAATGGGCCCTTTTGTATTTCTTGTTTGTTATGGTGCCTCCAAATGAAACTCGTGAGCTCGTGTTTACAACATGGGAAGTCGTGTACACAATATGCTTGGCGTTCAAGTGGTTAAGTCGTGAGAAAACAGCTGCTAAGCAACGGCACTATTAACGTTATTGTCGCCGTCTAGAAGCCACAGAGGCTAACAATTTATCAAGCTAGCAAACGGGTAACATAATGTAATAAATGCAATGGCATAATGACAGAGGAAAAAGATGAGGCCGTTTTTTTCCATGGTAAACACGACCCCATCTGAAGGCACCATTTATGCAGTAGCTGACAGGAAGTAAACTTGGACCAAAGCTGTTGCCTTAGCAACAGTATGGCAATGAAAAGGTCATGTCATTTCATAAAATTGTTATTACACAAATATAGCTGCTTTAAAGAGACGAGTAATGTTGTAATCTCTGTAAACAGATTCTGCATTCAGTCAATCTTTAGGCAACGGGACAAGATTTTGGTATCGGAAGTTCTTGTTTCCATTTGTAGGCCGAGTGGTATTGACCAATCATGTTCAAGCAGGCTTTGGTTGAATGCAGATAAACAGCTGAAATGCAATCTCGGAACCCGCCAGCTATCGTCTGACGATGATTTAGTTTTTTATTGGTTTAAAATTAGCTTGTAAACTGGCTACTTGTGAAACAATCCGGTCGTAGACGTCGTCTCTCAACGCCAACTCCTGTCTTGAGTCTCAAGTTGCTAATCGGACTATAAACAATGAGCAGCACACGGAAAAGGAAACCCAGAAACCCCTTGCCCCCAGGGACTTATCCGTCATCGGACTGTTAGTCAATGGGTTCCGATTATGTCATCATCCAAATATTACCCACAGCTTAATACTACTCGCACTACCACTTCAACTTGGTATTTTAATTATCATGAAGGAACTTTGCGAATCTTGAACTCCTCTAAAAAAAAGCACATGGCAGGCTGTAAAACCAGCGTTTTTAATATTGTTGTGATGTGCAAATGATTCCGTCTGGAACAGATTGTACAACACACTCCAAGCGTGCCTCTTTCCTTCTCTGTCGTAAAGCAATTAGACAAACGGAAGGAGAGCAATCCAAACAGACAGAGAGGATAACAGAGTGTGAGATACAAGGGGAGGTTGTGGGCCTCTGACGGAAGGAACAAGAAACAACTCAGCAAACAAGCTCTACCTGACCAGTCCTCTCTGTTTTATGTGCTTGACTGTACTTCCGTTTTTTTTTTTGCAGGCATGTTCTGCTCCATGGAATGTACTTTCTATAGAAATAAATCATTGGCACATATACAAACAAACACATTGGTGTCTGTTCCACTGAACACAACCATGGAAGCTTCCTTGGAATATGTCCGTCCCTAATTATTAACCTACGACATCAGCAGCAAGTGGTTAACCGGAACCTCACGTCTAATCTAAACATTACGCTGACTCCCAAGACCTCTTTGTTCTAGTGAGGACATCTTGTACATTATATCTCCACTGCACAAACAACACAAACCGTACTGTGCAGACTATTTCCTCAGTATGTCCAATATGAGTACAACCCTCTGAGTACAGAGCTCTGTAGACCACTGCATTCATCTTATAGAGAAATTCTTGCTCAGTCCCAGTTTTATTGCTCTGTTGGGATTTCCTCTGACGCAGTTGCCCAATAAGGACAAACCTTTGCACAAGCAGTGCATTCCACTCAAGGCTGTGCTCTTTATTCCAAGGATGTCTACAGATCTTGGATTAGGGCTACTTCTGATAAGCAACCAAATTTGTTTGCTTTTATTGTGTTTATTGTGTTGTGCTGGAACTTTGTATTTAGGTTTCAAGGATTTAGCTTGACACTCTTATCCAACAGAAACTGTCAGTCCTGCAGTGTGTTTAGTTACCCATTAGCTGTTAGCTAGCAGAGCTAGGGGCTACTGTTAGCTCTGTTAGCCAAACACACGGTAGGACTCCCTCATCTCTTTGCTTCTATACTCTTTGGTTGTAGTCAGTATTCGTTTCAGTTTGTCATTTGCTAAGCGATACATACATACCGTACAAACATACATGCATGCAATTGTTTTACCTACGCGTGCAAATCAAGAGAGAAACTAGCTTACACAAGAGTTCAAACTGAAGCAGTTGTTGATCACTTGTTGCGGCCCCTACTGGCTGGTTAAGAGTAGTGAGGAGTCAGCAATCAATGACGATATAAAACAGTCAATAAAAAATGTTGTTAATGAAATATGTTTTCAAAAAGTGTGAATCACACGAGAGATCCTTGAGCATACAGTCATAAATGAGCACAACAAATATTAGGTTGATGGGTCCAGCAGTATGCGAGATTAGCCATGGACGGACGCACGTGCACACACTCGACCGAATACATAATCTCCTGGTGGAGATAATAGGTTTTCTGCTGCCCCCAAGTAACCAAAAATTAAATTAGTACTGCTTTAAATGCTGCAATAAAACCTAAATTGCTCTGTAGGCCGATCTGTTAATTACTCGTACTCACTAATAACTCATTTCATTAAATTATATTATATTTATTCTGCATATTAATTGAAAGTGAGTATAAAGAGTTGCTAAAGACATTCAAGTTTTAGATGTTGCATGATGCTTTTAAATTGAATCAGAGGCATCTTAACCCAGACAAAACAGAATTCAAGAATGTCGGACATCTGCACACAATATCTGCGATTGGTGACTTTAGCCTAAATATATACGTATTTGACATTTAAAAACTGAAGTCAGTCAAGTCTTGGGGAAAAACAACAGCGGCCAGGGCTGTGGTTCCAGAACTCTGAAAGAAAGAAAGAAAGAAAGGTCAAGGGGAGTGGAAGAGGGGATTTTTTTCTTTTCAGCACCCTTTCGAATCAAACAACACAACACATTGTTTTGCCTCCAGGTAAAACAACACATACAGAAGAAATATGTCTGTAGGTGGGTCGAGCTGGAAACAAACACAAATCATTGTTTTATACTGAGCTGGTGTTATATGGGTGGAAGTGAGTCACTGTGTGGGTGCCCGGGTGATGACTGACAGCTTTTTAATTTATATACAAACACACACTGTAGAGACGTGACCAAACACACTTGATATTGTTTTTATTAGCTTTATGCTCTGTGAGGCCATCATTTGTGTGAGGTAATGTCATTACATGAATCTGTTATTTTGGTTCCATTCAAATCTACAGGACCACCTGGAAAGTGTTCAATACAGAAAATAAGGCAAATCTAACCCAGTTGTATGTCCTATTTCACGGGTGTTTTGCTGCTTTTGAAGAATCCCTGTCTTGTTATTGGCCGTGAAGTTACATATGAGGCAGGCATGGTATATTTCTGGTGTGATGACGGCAGAGGAGGCTCACACTCGTTTTGTAATGACACGGATTTGTCACACATTAACATTTAGGGCAGAGAGTACAAATGCTGTTACCCGCACTGTGCTAAAAAAAATAATCTTGTCCAAACGGGGGTTTACTTGCCGTTTGTGCCATAATACTGTACCATGTTGAAATGAAATACACCAGCAACACTCCCTAAAGACTCTCAGGTCAATTACACCCCCTTACACAAACACCTCCCCTATGCCTACACTGTGCCTACACTTACAGTACACATCATCGCAACCAGTTTCCTACCTCAGTATCAATATTTGCAGAAGACAAATGGTGTCAATCTGACTAAATTCACAGCCCCAAAAATACAAACTGATGATGAACACAATTCCCTTTAACCTTCTGAGACCCACAATAGACCCATTTTTTGTTTTTTTTCGGTGTGGGTGGGGGAGGTCTTTAGGGGGAGATAGTAGGTCAACAGTAGATGTCACATGTGGTGTACATCATCTGAAAGCTGGGAACCTGAAGATACATTTGAGATGCAAGTTGTTCTAGTCATAAATCAGAAATAAACATCAATTAATTAATCAATTAATTAGAATAAATTGTGAAAGTGTATAAGGCTTTAGAACATTACGATAGAAGTATATGATGGTCATCCCCATGCTCTATTATGTCTCATAACTTGTTACAGCAATTTTGGGGTTGATACCATTTGTTACACAGATTTGCTGCTAAATTTGACCATTTTTTAACACTCGAGAATTGATAAAAAATGATCAATAATCCCTCTAAAATACCACATTAAGCTTTCATCTATGTTGTGTGTGCACAGAGAGTGCACAGTAGATTTTGCTGTGTTATTACAGTCAATAGTCCAATGCCAACATTTCCAAAATTCTTGCTTTCTACAATATCTGGACACGGCAATACAGTATGGTTAACGTTAGGGAAAGATCAAGTCAATGGCAAATAAACTATAGTTAAAATATGGTTATAGTTAGGCACATAAACCTTGGTTACGGTTAATAAAAAGAGCTAATTGCAGGTCTGTGATGCCTTGCTTCATATAGAGCACACCATGTCCACGACTGGCACTGAATGTTGGCATTGGACTTGCAGCAAGAAGTCCCTGTTTTGAGTGGAGCTTGCGTGTTGTTGACGTCCACAGACAAACTGGACGCTCGTTCAGACTGAGCAGTCATCAGAGGTTTGTTCATCTGCTCAGTTTCTGAGCCAAACAGACAAGTCAGGAAGTTTGGAAGCGGAGGAAACTTGGCCAAAGACTAATTTCTGGTCGACTGCCAAACAGATTTCGCTACTATTTTGATCCAATTATGTTTCGTAATCATTCGTTTTGGCAAGTGCAAAATGTGGATTAATAACAGCCTTTAGAATTACCCAGTTAGCAGGAAAAACTCTACAAAAGCAATGCTTTCAGACAAGATGCATCCATCAGATTTTTTTAATTTTTAATTGAACTCTACATATAGTATAGCCTTTGCTAATTAGATATTGTTTGTTAAGTAGGCCTGTCAATCGATTTAAATATTTAATTGCGATTAATCGCATGATTGTCCATAGTTAAACGTGATTAATTGCAAATTATTGCACATTTTTTATCTGTTCAAAATGTACCTTAAAGGGAAATTTGTCAAATATTTAATACTCTTATCAACATGGAAGTGGATAAATATGTTTGCTTTATGCAACAACAATAACAAATATTGTCCAGAAACCCTCACAGGTACTGCATTTAGCATTATAACATATGCTCAGATCATAACATGGCAAACTCAAGCCCAACAGTGTCAGTGTGTCAGTGTGTCAGTGTGCTGACTTGACTATGACTTGCCCCAAACTGCATGTGATTATCATAAAGTGGGCATGTCTGTAAAGGGGAGACTCGTGGGTACCCATAGAACCCATTTTCATTCACATATCTTGAGGTCAGAGGTCAAGGGACCCCTTTGAAAATGGCCATGCCAGTATTTCCTCGCCAAAATTGAGCATAAGTTTGGAGCGTTCTTTAGCCTCCTTCGCTAAATAACTAGTATGTATAGCTAGTATGACCTGGTTAATACCAATGAATTCCTTAGGTTTTTCTAGATTCATATGATGCCAGTATCTTCACTCTAGCTTTAGAACTGAGCCCGCTGCAATCTAAAAATCGCAAGTTGCGTTAATGCGTTAAAGAAATAAGTGGCGTTAAAACAAATTTGCGTTAACGTGCTATTATCCCGTTAACTTTGACAGCCCTAGTATTAACTTTTTTAATACAATACCAAAAGCACTACAAAAGTAACAAAAGCTTAAGATCCATTCAAAGATCTGGAAGTGGAACCTCTCATTCAGCCTATAATGGACCACACACCAAGTTTCTCACAGTTGTGAAAATACAAGAATAAACTGCCTTTGTTCATCTTCGTCTCGGGAGTGGACTGTCGACCCGTTCGGAGACCATTCATTGCTAATGCATGCTGGGATATCCTCCATCCCCTTCGGAACCATGCAATGGCTAATGTAGAAAACGTACGAATGACACACTGGCGAGGTTTTGTTCCATTCGATGACACAACTCTAAAATGACACCCAAGAGACGGCGCTCAGCTGAGCAGCACAACGGACCTCCGGCACACGCTGAGGTAAAGAACAGAGCGTTTAATTAAAAAAGACCTCAAAGGACCCAAGACCCAGTGCTGTGTGATTATCTAACATCCTGTCCTGTTGACACTATGGAGGATGATTGCACACGATTGGCTCCATAATCTACTGTACACTACTGACACGTATAGGGTCAGAGGGTTATGTTGTGGCTCATGTAAGGACAGTACTTTGGTGCAAAAATTAATAACAGAAGGAAGACAAAACAGAGATAGTATCGCATTCATTTATGCTTTTGGAATTCTTTATTAAGTCTAGCATTTCTGCATTTCACATTTTTCTCCCATAAATGCTGCTGCAAAAAGATGATTATCAGCACCACAAACATGAGACAAACAAATTGCTGACATACAACTGACACACTTGCAGTGTTTGTGCAATGGTTGACTGGCTTTTTGCCGTCATGCAGCTTCATTTTAAAAACAACAACAACATGACTATCGGGTGGGTGATCACATGGAACCGAAGAGTTCCCCCCAAACAAGCTCCGAGCACTTGTGAAAGACAGCTGACCTATTGACCAGTTAGTGGCGGTCGGAAGTATGGAGGGAGAAGCAGAAGGCGTGACGTTGAAAGTGCACCAGGTCACAAACAAGCCTGCAGGTCGAGGGGGTTTATGCCAAACAAAGAACAGATGCTGCAGAGCTACAGGGATGCATGTCAAAATACGTGTGCTCCGGGTTCCTCCCACAGTTCAGTGTGAAGTGAAAACTCTACCCTTTCATCCGAGGCATGCTGGGTAGGCTCTAGTTCCCTCCCTAACCCTGAAAAATAATAAGCATTGTTGTTATTGTTGAGCCCTGTACGTTTCTTATTTTTAATTTTCAGCAAGGTTTTTTTTTTACTAGGTTGACCCTTGATAGCCTTCTTTAGTGTTTGATAGATATGGGCTCAGGTTTTCATTCTCTGCTACGAGAGCTGTAGTGAGATTCATTAGCAATGACAATGTAGTCAATACCAACACTGAAATGAGGCAAGGACTAATGGGCATCAAGAGGCAGATGTTGACATTTGATAGCGAACAGTTTCCCATGTGTCTATTTATATATACATTTATCCTGGTATAATGAAATGGACTGAGGGCAAACTGCAGTCTAGACTCATAGATTAATGTTCATATTTAGCTGCTTCTTTGTGTGTTCTTAACTGATGTGATCAGCGGAGAGAGGAAATTACAAAAAAAAGAGCACAAAGAGGTAGTTCATCATGTTTAGTTTAACTGTCCCATACTGACAGAATGTCAACCCAGGAGATTCCAAACTTCTGCCAAAAGCTATCATGTGAGTTCATGTGACTTTTGACAGCGTGGGCCTAACGCTGTGTTCACACTACGAGCGACAAAGGCTACAAGTCATTTTCAATGGAAGCCGCTGATGACATGAAGCGACAAACTGACGCCCGACACTTGCTCCAATGACGTGAAACGTCAACCAATCATATGCTTTTGTTTCACCAGTTCTGGTCCCCTTCTCTCTCCCCACCATTCCTGTTCCATTCTGTCTATAAAAAAAATGCATCTCCACGTCCTCCCACTGTACAGAAGTGAAGCCACAATATCCCGGATACGGGAGCTGCCATCTTGAAATTTTTACACCATTTTTAGCCTGCGCAGTAGTGATCGGGGGGCCTGGAGCCGTGGTATCGACGTCCCGCCCACACAACCACCCCAGCCAATCACGAGCCGAGCACGGCCACAGCTTGTTAGCGTGAGCCTCCTAGCTGCTATGTTAGCACCACTGTAACTGTTTGGCTAGAAAGACAAAACAACTCACCATAATATCTCTATTTTATTACACAGACGGTTATGGAAGGTTCAAGTTACATTTCCTCTCTCGTACAATTCCCGAGCCTCCGGCTGCGTGACTACTTCACTCAGAGCAGCTGTCAATCATGACATCACAGCCTTTTTTATAGCGTCAAATAACTAATTAAAACCAAACTTGTCCAAAAAATGAACACTTGAACATACATCAGCGTGATAAGAACTACCTAAAATGATCTTTGGGAAAAATGTATTTGACTTAGTTTGGCCCATGTCCCATTTGCTAACATGGAGGGAGCGGGATTTATAACCTATACTGCAGCCAGCCACCAGGGGGCGATCCAGATGTTTTGGCTTCACTTTTGGGAAGCTGTCATGTCGTCCATCTTTAGATAGAGTCTATGAACTGCGGCAACGAGCGCTTGAGCGACATTTCAACTGCGACTCGGCGACAATGAACAGGCTTTTAGTATAAAAACTAAACAAAGAAAATCAAATCCACCTTTAATTGCACCCAAAAAAAGAGGACCATTAAAAGCACCTTGGTCATACTGTTATTCTTTTTAAGCGAGGTGGAATAAAACAACACCCACAACCCATGGACAGAAATAAGCATTTCAGACCAGGCACAATAACACAGCACTAATGAACATCAGCCATAACACAGGTTCAGCATTCACCACTTTGTTTCCAGAGAGCACATTAGCAGCAACAGGCTAATTTGTAACTGACCTGCCAAAAATAGCCAAAGTGGATTCAAACATACTTACAGTGTGTCTTAATTGAACATGAGCAATGCAACTGGCTGAGTTAAAGTTTTTTTTTTCTAAAAATGTTCGATTGCTAAATACACCTCAGACAAAATAAGTGCTTGGATGCATATATTCTTTTCAGCCAAAACGCATTTTTAAATCATAAATGACATGCTGAAATAAAAACAAATAGATTTTATTGTGTTGCCTTAGTTTTTTTCTTTTGATTAATTGACTTTCTCATTTTTGTGAATTTGCAATTGAGCCAGAAATTAATAAAATATGTTGTGTTCAAAATAGCTTGACTGACTGTGTGAAAGTAGAGCACGTAAAAACAAGACGTAACAATATAAATCATCTCTCTTTTTTGGACATTTTAACATTGAGAAATTAGCCACGTGGTCATTTTTAAAATAAAATCTTCCCCAATAAACTCTTTTCTTCCTTCAATATTTTAATTATATTCAGCATTTTCCAGTCACTGTTGTTTTAATATATCTAACACTATAGTGATGGTTTTGGCAACGTGCACATGTATGTGTGCAATTCTATTTTTTTCTCATCGGCGTATCGGTTAAAGGGATAGTTCAGGTGTTTTGAAGTGGGGCTGGATGAGGTACTTATCCATAGTCAGTGTATTACATACAGTATTTTTGACACCTAAAAGAAAGGCCCAACTAAATTTGCCGTGAGACACCTACAGTATACAGTCTATGTTTCCGACGGGGAACTGAAGCCGTTATCTATGCTCTCGCCAAAGCCACCAGACTCCATTGAAAAAAACAGTAATTTTACCTTGCAGAACACGGGGGGTGCTGGTCTACCGCTGCCTTGATTGGTTCGTTTGTTTGTATTATTGTGTGACTTTGGTTAGTTCGGATTCACCAAAGTCACCAAAGTAAAATTACAGTTTTTTTTCAATGGAGTCTGGTGGCTTTGGCGAGATCATAGATGGATACAACGGCTTCAGTTCCTCGTCAGACACGGCTGTCTGACGACGAGGTAAAGCGGTGAAAATATTATAAATATAGTGTACACTTAAACTGATATTGGTTTTTTTAGGTCAGCCTTTCTTTTAGGCAGCTAAAATAGGTTTTTCTGCCGGCCCCATCCACATTGCTTTGCTTCCGTGCTGGTACGCCTGTCTGTTTCTCCAAACTGGGGGCTTGCTGACCATCATCTACTGTAGGTAATACACTGACTATGGATAAGTAGCTCATACAACCCCACTTCAAAACACCTGAACTATCCCTTTAAGAAGCATAGATCATTGTGAAACAGAGGAAATAAAAAAGCACCATATCTGCTCTTTACAAACCTTAAGAGATATCTTTCTACATGTATAATAGCATTTACATGACTGTGGTACTCGGTGACACATTGCAGTACTCTACCAAAAAGTACATGTGGAATGATGACCTGATAGAACAGTTAAAGTGTTTGTAACTTACAGTATTTATATGTAAATACTCGCCAGAGCCTATACGACTTGTGGAGAACATTTTTGTAAATGTCAGTGTGTAGTGGAGAGCCCCTGTGCCACCGACTCATTGATGCAACACATTACTGTCACATACTGATTTGTAAAGAAGACCAGAGTTAAACCGCCCCAGTGGTTGTCCACAATAACAACCCAAAAAGCAAACAGTATGCAGACACAGAGCTGCTTTCTGGGTATCCATTTGAAATTCAATGTTTTGTTGTCTCAGTTTCTTCAGTGAAATTGGCAGAAAGGTTGGAAACTTCACTTCACACTCGGTCTCAGAGTGCCCCCTTGTGGTCAAACAAGTGAATGTCCTCTCCCAACTGAGAGCAACAAGTGCCTGCTTTGTGTAATATATTATTGTTCATTTGCCTCTTAATATTTTTACCCTCCTTCTTTTCAGAAATTAACTCTGACATCGCCTCTGCAAGACAGCGTTCCCTCCGAGCCTCGACACCCGCCGGCGTGGCCGATGACAGTGGCCCCTGAATCTTTCACTGGCCGGGAAGCGAGGCCGCTGGGGCTGGGGGTTTGTTGGTGAAGGAGCTCCTCACTGCCTTTTGCTGTCCAGGATGGCCCTCCAGTCGTCCGACCAAGACATCAGTCGTCTCTGGGAGGGGCTGATGGAGAGATGTTTGTTGTGGCAGGCGGTGAACAGGATGTGCTCCCACGTCGGGTTGGGCTCCACGCCTGATCAGGGGAGACATGTTAGGTACAAACGTTACGTAACTGACAACCACGCATATTTCAAACCGCTACTTTAGAACAACCCCAGCAGATCATCCTGGCTAACAGTGCGCACACTGTGGCAGCTGTCTTGAAAGGTGTAAATGAGGCAGTGATGAAGACGTATGCAAATAATTAAGACACCCACACGACATTACATGAACAGGATTATGTAATCCTCTTCCCTTTTTTTTTGCTTCCTTCCTTCTTTCTTCACTTTGAAACACACTTTCATGCATGACGAAAGCTGTTCGTTTGAAGGTTATTTTTAAAAGCATATTTACATTTTGATTATGTTATGTCACTATTTGTTTTTATGCCAGTCAATGATCATTATAAACAGCAGGTCATTATCAAACCTCAGCTGCAGTTTTTCAGAAAGCTATCAGGTGCATATTTTATGCCGCATTTCTACTGCATGGTACGGCATGGCTCTACTCAACTCGACTTGCTCGTCTTTGGTTTTCCATCAGCAAAAGTTCTGGTACTTTTTTTGGTACCACCTCGGTTGAGGTTCCAAGCGAGTTAAAGCACTGCAGACCACTGATCGGTCAGAGAGAATCGTCACAGTGCGACACACAGGACATCCTGCACAAACTAATTTCTACATAGCCTAGCTGCCGTCAATAGCAACCACAGTATTCACTTGACCCAGATTTTTATAAACTGCAGTCCTCAAAACTAAAGGCGTACAACTGGAGAAGTGCAGACGTTCCTCTGTTTGGTTGCCGATGAAAGCATTCAGTGAGTGTCGCGTTGAAGATGATGTCACGGCAGTTTCACGGTGCGGCGCCGCGGTGATCAGCTGAGAATCCTGCCTACACTGAGAGGCTACTATCTGTAGTGGAAAACCGATTAAAGAAAAGGGCCTGGTACCAAAAGTGAGTGGAGTTGAGTCGAGCCATGCAGTGGAAATGAGGCATTACGCAGGCATGACAGAATTCCTTCAATACTGATTTATCGCAAATTAATCCCACATTTTTTATCTGTTCAAAATGTACCTTAAAGGGAGATTTATTATAAGTATTTAATACTCTTATCAACATGGGAGTGGGCAAATATGATTGCTTTATGCAAATGTATGTATGTATTTATTATTGGAAATCAATTAACAACACAAAACAATGACAAATATTGTCCAGAAACCCTCACAGGTACTGCATTTAGCATAAAAAATATGCTCAAATCATAACATGGCAAACTGCAGCCCAACAGGCAACAACAGCTGTCAGTGTGTCAGTGTGCTGACTTGACTATGACTTGCCCCCAAACTGCATGTGATTATCATAAAGTGGGCATGTCTGTAAAGGGGAGACTCGTGGGTACCCATAGAACCCATTTTCATTCACATATCTTGAGGTCAGAGGTCAAGGGACCCCTTTGAAAATGGCCATGCCAGGTTTTCCTCGCCAAAATTTAGCGTAAATTTAGAGTGTTATTTAACCTCCTTCATGACAAGCTAGTATGGCATGGTTGGTATCAATGGATTCATTAGGTTTTCTAGTTTCACAACAGTATCTTCACTCACTACACCACAAACTAAAAATTGCAAGTTGCGTTAATGTGTCAAAGAAATTAGTGACGTTTTAAATGAATCTGCGTTAACGCGTTATCGTGTTAACTTTGACGGCTCTAAATTATGAATATTATTACAGTACAGAATGTCCATTTTGTTATGTAATTCATTGACTAAATTTCAAATAAGCAGACACACACAGAAACGTGCATATAGTCCCCCTCACCTAGAATGTCCGGCTTGTCGTCTATGAGGATGTCTCCGGAGACTACTGTCTTGTCTCTGGTCAGGATGACGTGCTCCAGAAACTGATAGCCAAAGTGCTTCTCTATCCAGGCGTACTGGACAAACAAACACATACACACATCAAATCGAATTAGAAAGAGGAAACACAGAAGTAATATTTCCAAAGGGAACAGAATGGATGTTGTTGATTGGCAGAGGGCTCACCTTCTCATGCGGGCAGTGTTTGTAGTTTTTTATAGGGCTGGTGCAAAGAAAGACATCTGTGCTGCAGACACAAAGGGAAACAACAGTGGAACAAATGAAAAACATACAAACATTTTCTTATATACCTGATGGTTTTTTATAACTGGAAGCATTGGTTATTTTGGAAACAGGCAGTGGACCTTCCCTAGTAGGAAAACAAAGATGTGAAAAACAAGTGAACCTGATAAGAAAACCGAATCATTCAGGCACTGGTGGCTAAAAAAAACATTCGATTCCACCAGGAGAGGAAATGTAAACAAACAGTTTCAGAACTACGACGGCTATTTATAGACGTTATTCCACCGTGTTGTGTGCTTCTGAGAATGCTGCCGGAAAAGGCGATCACAGCCTCCTCTGCGTTGACTCCGATTACACTTGACTCAATCAAAGAGGTCGTTATCGATACAGATGCTTTCACCAAAGCACGTAGAGTGCACCAATGTTTCTCAATATTACAGCTGTGGATGAAGTAGCTTCTGAAACAGCAATCCAACGGGACACTAAACTTCTCCGTCAGTGACTGGTCATCAGCATCCAACATGGCAACACAATAATCTGTGATAATTATCAGTCCATAAATTCCATATGCCAAGTAAAAAAGTGTCTCATCGTGTGTTTTTTGTTGCTGCAGTAAAGGAGGAACCTCATCATAGAGTACCTGCTTATATCCAGTAATTAAAGGGCGGGGCCATCTATGTTCTTTTCTGGGGGTTTTTCAAATGGAAACGTGCACTCAGCTATCAGCAAAAAGCAGTGATGTAGGTTAGCGAAGTGAGCTTATCAAGAAGGTTATGAATAATGTGAACGCTAGCACTAGCTGAGTCAAAGTTTGCTTTACTAAATTTGGAAATGACTGAATTTTTTGAAGTGGGGTTGTATCTAGGCTATACTCCCATGTTCTGTGAGGTAAAATTGCTGTTTTTATCAATGGAGTGTGGTGGCTTTGAAGACAGTGATATAACGGCTTCAGTTCCCCGTCGGATAGGGCTGTCTGACGGCGAGGTAAAGCGGCTTTGGACGGGAGCAGCAGAAAAACATATTTTAGCCACATAAAAAAAATCGATATCAGTTTAAGTGTACGCTATATTTAGAATATTTTGACCACTTTACCTTGCCGTCAGATAGCCCTTTATGGCAGGGGAACTGAAGCCGTTATCCTGTCTTCAAAGCCACCAGACTACATTAACAAAAACAGTCATTTTACCTCACAGAACGCGGGAGTTGCTGGTCTACCGCTGCATCGATCAGTTAGTTAGTTTGTGTTATTGTGTGATTTTCGGATCCGAACTAACGTGGCGTCCTGTCTGCTTCTCCAAACTGGGAGCGTGCCGATCGCCATCTATGTTACTGTATGTAATAGGGCTAAAAGGGCTTGGGAAAATAGCATTTTTACACTAAAACAGACGTACTTTGATCAAAATGTGAATGTTTGGATTTGAATACATAAGGAACACCACTGGGAAACTACAGAATGATATAAAAACCTCAACAAGAACGTGGTGCAATGCTTTGTGATACATTTCCCTCTCATGTTGATCTCCCTGTAAGCTCTCAGTCATTCTGGTTAGTTTTCTCTTCCCCGTGTGAACACACTTCTCACCATGATGTTACTCAGACAGTCTGTATCACATTTTATTATTACACCAGCAGCAGCTGAATCAGTTTACATATTAGATGAGTGAACCTACTTCTCCATCTTGGCCATCTCCTTGACCGCCTCCACTCCTCCTGGCAGCGGCTCCAGTTCCTTGAAGAAGTCCTTGGACTCCCAGATACTAATGGCTTTTTGCTGAAGTAAAAAAAATAATAATAGAATTACCGCCTCGCAGTTGTATGCCTCCGTCAATTAGTCAAGTTGCAGTTTCACATTTGTGTTTGTTTGTCCAAAATGTCATCATTTCCTCAATTTATCCTATTAGACATCTGTTTGAAATTGTCATAATTATCATATGAATTCTCGAATTGTGGTCAAAACTATGTTTGGTGAGGTCACAGTGACCTTGACCTTTGACCTTCGACCACCAAAATCGAATCAGTTCATCCTTGAGTCTAAGTGTGCCAAATTTGAAGAAATTCCCTCCAGGCGTTCCTGAGATATTGCGAGAATGGGACGCAGACGGACAACCCAAAACATAAAAACACACATCTTATGGTCCGGGTCGACAGGATCCGTCATTTCCACGCTTCCCATTCATTGTCTCTGTAAACAGCCGTGCAATGCATTCTGGTAGTGTAGCGTTGCGTTTCGAGAGACGGAACGTCACGTTGGCCACTCCTCATTTGCATAAAGTTGATGTCTAGGATACATTATGTGGCGATCCCTCTCCAAAAACGCCCAGGTGGACACGTACCATTAGAATTGTGTACATAGTGTACATACATACACCTTATCAATAGTGTACATTGATAAGGTGTATGTATGTATCCACGTGTGTGTAAGTGTGCTCTGAAGGAGGAATGTTGAAAGGTTGATTTTTTTCAAGGTAAAGCCAGACACTCGGTTGCCCAAAGGAATAGAACAGCTGATATTTGAATGAGACTGTACTGTACAGTTCTCTTGAATGTTTCAATAATGACAAAGCAGGAACAGAGAAAAACATCTTTGTGCTCTATTTCTTCTTTTGTGCTCATGTAACCTCGTACTCCTGACCTAGTTAACAATTTCGGGACATATTTTATTTGCACAATATAACACAAATTAGACATATTTTAGATGGCTTTTAATGTCTTTAAAAAAAATGGAATGAGTAGGCAATTTTGTATCCATATTATGCACTTGCTTGTGCAAAATGAGTAAACATGCAGACATACTGGTGTAATATATTAAAATAAAAGTCTCAAAGTCTGCTCATTGGTTTAGAATCCTACCTCATCGCTACTCCAAAGGCTTTGAGTAAATACGTTTTTCCACAGAAAACAATATAAATATTATTGTTGTCAAGTGTGTTGACATTCACACACTTGACTATGAAAATCACCTTAGTGGGTCTTTATAAAACTAAATAAAAGAGCCTCTATTAGACTCTTTAACCACAGGCCCGTGGCTAACTGAGTAACATATGATGACAAATCAGCATTAGAATTAAAATACATGAACAAAATACCCTGTCCAGTACCCAAGCAGTCAAGAAAAGACTCAATAAGATACTGTAGGTGAGGCCAGGGGTTATAACTCCCTTGATACCATTTGTTACACAGATTTGGTGCTAAATTTAACCATTTTTTGCCACTCGTGAATTGATAAAAAATGATCAATAATCCCTCCAAAATACCACATTAAGACACCAAGACCTTGAGGAACAACATAGAAAAAGCCATGCTGTGAAGAATTGTATTTTTTAGCGATTACATGGCGAGCACTACTGTTGTGTAAACTGCTCAGAAACCCCCTTATTGTCAATCCAGCTAGGAAAGCCATCCATCCTCTGAATACTCTAGGTCTCTAGTCTGATCCATCCATCCTCTGAATGCTCTAGGTCTCTAGTTTGATCCATCCATCCTCTGAATGCTCTAGGTCTCTAGTTTGTGTCTGCAAAGTTTCATGAGGCTGTGATTATCCTAGAGGTCACCACGGGTCATTTTATACAGTACGATCAGGATCTCACTGGACTTAAACCAATACAGTATTATAATTTTTTTAACAATTTTTAATGGCTCAGTAGTTTATTTATTTTACGGGATGAGAGAGTTGTTCATGTTTCCTAATATTTTTGGACTGCCTTAGACCATAGGAATAACATGTATGAATTTTGAAAACAGGTGTAGTTCCCCTTTAAAATCTATTTCCTCTGCATTTTGTCAGTTCAGATACTGCCTACTTTTTTGTCCCCTCAGACATTGAATGAAATTAATAAACAAAATCTAAAAATTGTGGTTGAACTGGTCAGTACTGTGCAAATGCATACATGGGACATTTGGCTGGGGTGCATGTTAGGTAATATCAACCTCTCCAGAGTGAGAGCTGCCACTCTAACACAGTCTGTAAATGAGATCTATTCTTGTTAATTAAACTCTGATAAACTGGGGCCCCAGGGGGAACCAGCTCAAGGGGCCTCTGGGCTCTGTGGCACTGCAAATGTGAATGTCATTCATTATAACCTAATAATATGACATATTATACAGTAGTATGCATGTCCACTCACACACAGGTCAGTCCTCAGCTGGCCGTACTGCTGCGACACCCAGAAGCCTCTCCGGTCCTCCAGGGGGATGTAGGGATCATCTGGATACTGGGCCCGGTACTTTTTCAAGAACCCCCCCTCGAAGTCCGCCAGCACCCCGTCCACGTCCACCAGAACCCGCAGTCTCTTACCAGAGGGAGAGCAGGAGGACGACATGTTGACGACAATCCTCTTAACCGGATCACGGAGCAAAGTTCTCCCTCTTCCAAGAAGGCGTGTAGTGCCGAACACTACTAACATTGTTGACTCTCGATCTGACTGGCTGGTTGGCTGCTGCTGTCACTACCGGTAACCGTCTCCTCCTAACGACGGTGGATTAGTGGATCAAGTCCGCACGGGAGTCAGAAAGTTTAATAAATACTGCAGCAGTAAAACCGTGTCGTTTTCTCAACTTGATTGTGTTGTTATTTGTCTTTTCGTGCAGTTTAGTTTCACTGCTAGCTTAACTTGATCATTCAACTGCAGTAAAGGCTAACGGTCGGTAGCTAACTGTAGCCGACAGGCTAGCAGCCGCACAGCAGCAGCACACAGGTCAAATCAGTAACATGCCTTTGGCCACAGTGTTATGGGGTGTTTGCATCGTTTTGTCAGTCAGTGTGTATTATTAACTGCCCCGGTAGCTACCCGTAGTCTTTCTCTCAAACGCACAGCATCTGTAACATCTAGCTGTTGGTGCTACCTGAGCAATAAACGAGTAGTACACAGCTGACTGGTACTGCGGCACCAAGGAGAGAAGAATCTCTGTACAGCAGTGGACACACTGTGCAGCTAAGCTGGCACGCAGCAAAGATATTATACAGAAACAGGATGGCTCACTCCGCCGTTGTTTTGTGTGAGGGCCATGTATAGGCAAGGCAAGGCAGCTTTATTTGTATAGCACATTTCAGCAACAGGGCAATTCAAAGTGCTTTACATAAACATTCAAGAACATTGCGACAAAGTGCAAAAGAACATTAAGACATAATTAAAACAGTTATAAAAACATAAAAACATGAAAGATTAGAAAATAAAAAAACAAGCTAAAAATAAAAGCTAGGATAGAAGCTAAAATAGAATATAACACACAGGAGTAAAAGCTGTAGTGCAGTATAAGATAATTATCTGGTTTAATAAAAGGCAGCAGCAGCAAACAGGACAGTTTTAAGCTTTGATTTAAAAGAACTCAGAGTTGGAGCGGTCCTGCAGGTTTCTGGGAGCTTGTTCCAGATATTTGGTGCATAATAACTGAACGCTACTTCTGCATGTTTAGTTGTGACTCTGGGGACACTAAGCAGACCTGATCCAGATGACCTGAGAGGTCTGGATGGTTCATATAGGCACAATTTGCATTTATACAATACTGCAAATTTGAAAAAAGAAAGAAAACGTTTCACCATCCACTATTATTCTTATAATTGTATTATTATTATTATTATTATTATTATTATTATTGTTATTTATTTTTATTGAGGTTATTTCTGCCTAAATCTGACAAATAATAGCCAATTCTGAGTGCATAAAGTGATATTTCTGCAATTCTAAAAATCGATTGATTGGACTGATGAGAGGCAACACTGTAATGAGCTGTACATAAAATGCATGACTTTGTTGAAAATTTGTTAAAGTACAAGTTTAATTTTCTATATTTGTTGTATGTTTGTTGTATTATTTCTGTGTTTTTTTCTTTCTTTTGCTCATCTTCAGTGATTGTAAATAAGTTTTAGACATTTTTTATTTGCCACCAACCACAATTACAGTACACTACATTACAGAAACACTATTGGAAGACAGACATATGGTGGTACAGCAATGAACCAAAAAACTATTAGTATATGAAGATGAGGAATATTCTCCCATATTGAAAGTGAATAAATAGCAACAGGCTTAAGACACCAGTGAATAAGTGTGCTGTAAATGCTTATTATCTACTTCATTTAAATTAGTTATCAGGACCTCTCTTCTTAATACATTTGATTTTCTCAACAGTTACCTATAAAATGAAGCACCTATAAAACTCCTGGGGTGGCAGACTGACATGGGAGTTGGCATCGTTGCCTCCAAAGAGCAAGGTCCTTGGTTTGAACCCTGAACACGATAAGAGATTTAGAGAATGGATTTACCCAGCTCCTCTCAACTCTTATCTGCAGATAAATAAATAACAAAAATAAATTACAACAGTCACAGACAAGATAATTTACAAAAACTGTATATATTTTTTTAAATTACAAAAAAGTTTATTGTCCAGTTTATAATCAGTGGAGGCGCTCCTACATGTTAGAACATCTTTGTTGAAAACACGCTAAATTGTACGTCAGTTCCTGTATTTCTTTTTCGTAAAGGGGGAACTGCTGCTGCAGTCTGAAATAAACAACTGAAATCCCATAAATTCCATATAAGACAAGAACAATAAGTTAAAAATCCCTAAAAAAATAAAAAATAACGTCGAAATTGTGACACAGTGTGCTGTAATGCTTTCAGCAAATCGTGTGTCTGGCCCTTTAAGAATCCAATGCTCGGTTCGTAAAATCTCGTTGCAGTCTGTTCTGTTTTTAATGATCTCGCGATAGCTTAACCTCAGTGGCGGCTGTGTGGCCCCCTGTCTTAGTCCCGGACGGAGTTGTTTCTGACGTTTGAATGAAAAACAGTGCACATTACCTCCACTTTGGACCCAGGAAATAATGGCTTCAGCCTTGGAGCAGTTTGTGAACAATGTGCGGCAGCTCTCCGCTCAAGGTAGGAGGCTAAACTCATTCGAGTGGGAAGTATTAGCTAGTTAGCTTAGCATAATGCTATCCAGTGCCTTGCCGATAGCTAGGCAGCCAGACTGCTCAGAGCCTCTTTTTGCTTTATCATGTAAACACACCGTTAAAATGACTTTCTGTGGCTGCGAGAGTCCTGTAAAGTATCACCAGACGATGCGTTAGTACACGGGGACGCCTGTGATAACTGCGAACTGGCTGGTTCATCAAACAAAATGTCAAAATCATACTTTTTGTTTTTGATCTAGAAAATAATTTATCAGGACTGCTTTACCGGTAGTCCCGCCCCCCGGCCCCACATGATTGGCTGGCGAACGGAATTAGCTAATCTGATTGGTTTAAAGTCATCTGTCAATCTCACTCGCATTACCTCTTGCAAGGCCTTGACAGGACACTTGACCGGCCTATTTATATTGAAATACTCAGCCACAGCACGATGATTGTAAATGATTTTATAAGTCAGTTTGCTTCCTACATTTGTGAAGAATAGCCCCTCGACAGTCATAGACAATAAAATTATAATTTTATTATTAATTCGACCAAAACAATGAAGAAAATGCCTCAGCATACTTGCGGGTAAAGTATTGCCCTCTTAATCTCTGTGGATTATATTAAATTAACCTCATCATTTACAATGACTGTGATCAGGGGAATGCTATAATTTCTATAATACCATTTCTAGTTTTCAGTGCAGTTGCAGCATTGTGATTGTATCTCTTGTGTGCCACAGCATGTAATGCAATTTGCAATATAATGAGATTAAATTCCATTATAACAACCTAATTGAATTACAAAACAGCAGGACTGCCTAAAAACAAGTCATTTCTAAGATTGAATCTGCATCTAGCATTGTGATGTAAACTGTCCTAGATGTGAGATATGTGTCCTTCCAAAAGGGCATGCAAGAAGGTCCAAAGTGGTTTAATTTCTTTCTTCTTCTCCTGCCCCCTCAACTCCCAGGCCAGATGACTCAGCTGTGCGAGTTGATCAACAAGAGTGGGGAGCTGCTGGCCAAAAATCTGTCCCACCTGGACACGGTGCTGGGGGCCCTGGACATCCAGGAGCACTCCCTAGGCGTGCTGGCTGTGCTGTGAGTAGCCTGCTCCATCTTGATTCTTTCCAGGGTCAAGAACTCTTCCTCAGTAGTGAAGTCTGTGTTTTTGTCTTGGGTGCCAGTTCTATCCAGTCTTGTGTTCCTCTACACTCCTGCCTTCATGATGCTCCTTGTTTCTGCTCCATTGTTTTCTGAACTGGGTCAAGATTTGCTGTTATTGTTGTGTCTGCCGAAGGTGGTATTGTATTTTTTGTGAGGGTAGAGGTGGTGGAGCCTCGGAGGAAGATAGATAACAAGGACATAACGGTGAACACAACTTTGTTGCCAGTTTTTTAGGTTAAAAATGTGAGTTGCCAAGTTGGTTAAAACGAAATGCATACATGATCCAGGATTTGCATCTCGAATAAAAGGTGCCATTTCCTTCTGCTCAGTATTATTACGTGTTTTATTATTATTATAGGCTGCCTGTTGCATGTAGCATAGCAAATCTGATGTAGCCACAATGCAGCTAAAAGCTACTTGTTGCATCATGTACAACTAATAATGCAGGCCTGAACTAACATTGTAAGAAACAACGTGATCATTATTTAGTGAATCAAGAAATGCCAATGCTGCATCAAATATAAAACAGTTATGAAAATGACTGTTTAAGATGCTGAGTATAGAAAACCCACAAGTGGGAAAAACAGTAGTATGTAGTAGTTTTTAAGGCTGTCAATCGAATAAAATATTTAATCACAAATTAATGGCACACTTTTTTATCTGATCTGTTCAAAATGTACCTTAAAGGGAGATTTGTCAAGTATTTAATACTTTTATCAACATGGGAGTGGGCAAATATGCTGCTTTATGCAAATGTATGTATATATTTATTATTGGAAATCAATTAATAACACAAAACAATGACAAATGTTGTCCAGAAACCCTCACAGGTACTGCAATTAGCATAAAAAATATGCTCAAATCATAACATGGCAAACTCAAGCCCAACAGGCAACAATAACTGTCAGTGTGTCAGTGTGCTGACTTGACTATGACTTGCCCCAAACTGCATGGGATTAGCATAAAGTGGGCATGTCTGTAAAAGGCAGACTCGTGGATACCTATAGAACCCATCTTCCACCAATTCTACCAATGGACTCCTTAGGTTTTTTCTAGTTTCATATGATACCAGTATCTTCACTCTAGCTTTAGAACTGAGCCCGATACAACCTCCGGAAGATCGATTGCATTAATGAGTTAAAGAAATTAGTGGCGTAAAAAAAATGTGCGTTAATGCGTTATTATCGCGTCAACTTTGACAGCCCTAGTAGATTTACTCAGCTTTTACTAGTTATGTTATGACTTCCCTTCTGCATCGCTGAAAGGCTTTCGCTCACCTCCTTCTCTCTTGTTCCAGATTTGTGAAGTTCTCCATGCCAAACATCCCTGATTTTGAGACGCTCTTCTCCCAAGTCCAGCTCTTCATCAGTACTTGCAATGGGGAGCACATTAGATATGCAACAGACACTTGTAAGTTCAGACTAACCAAACCTCTTCACTCCTACATGTTTAGGAAGCACGTTTGTATCCCGCTGGTGTTTTTTATGTTTTCAGTTGAACAAAAAAACGATTCCTGCACTGATCTATTGCTTATTGTTTTGAGAGCGTGTACTCTGCTAAAATGTGCACTGTTGTCAGCTAAACTATGTCACTCTTTCTCATGCCACTACTTTACTATGGGTATATCAGATACTGGCTTTTTCCAGTGTCTGCTGACAAACTCTGAAATGCTTTCTTAGTATCAATAAAAACTGAGAACATGCTGCGTTACGATGGTGGCATCAGTATTGTAGATCGTAATAAGAATGCATCGATACCGGATCGGATATCGGGCCAATAATGACTCATATAGCTGGATCGGGTATCGGTGACAATGGGGCCGATCAATTCAATTCAATTCTATGTTTATATACCATATACATTATATACTGACATTTTAATTCCTGTTTAGATTTTGAGCAATTTGTTGCTGCATTAAAAAGGTTTACACTTGAATTGTAATTCCTGGTAATTTTGAAGATTTTTTATTAAGTTGCTGGTGTACGATTTATTATTTTTATGATAAATATCAATTCAGTAGACTCATCCCAGGTATCGCTGTCAGTATCGGGACTGAAAAAGTTGAATCGGTGCATCCCTAGGTGGTACTGGTCTGGCATATTGGTGTAGTGTTCAGCAATATCTCCTGCAAATAAATGGCCTTCCATTTCTGCAAATGTCTTAATACATTATTATAAATTTATTACAAATGTATTATTACGTTAGCACACTTGAACCGTTGAGAAAAATGGCACCATTGTATGAATTTATGCGTTTGTCTAGGGAGATGGTAGTAATGCATAAACTGCAATGAAGTGCAGGGGCATCTTGTACACGTGAGCAGTATTTTAAAGTTAACTGACCACTGAAAGAGTAAATCAATAATTGAACACCTTCTGTTTCCTCTCACAGTTGCTGGTCTCTGCCACCAGTTGACAAACGCCCTTGTAGAGCGGAAACAGGTAAGACTGTTGATTCTGACTTCGGTGGGAGTGAAATGTTTACAGAGCTTTAATTCAAAATTTAATATTTTTTTACACTCCAAATGTTGATTTTTTTTTTTTTAAATTACTAATTTAGTGTATAAAATGTAAAAACCTAATGCTGGATGAAATATATAGGATTAAACTATATCGGCCTAATCCTGCAGGTGGACTCAAACCCACGACCTGAGCCACCACCCTGGTCCTGAGAGTTAACAGAACACACCCAAATTAAAAAGCCATCCCCATTTTTATCTTTCCAACAACTTGAACAAATAATCCAGTTTTGTCTACTCATGTATTGTAATCCACAGTATTCTTGTTGAGCCAAGAAGCTGTAACACAATTACAATTCTAAATTCTGCTACACGATTACTAACAAAAGCCCCGTTTCAACCACAGAAACTTTTCCCCGCACGTTTATTTAAAAAATTTTCAGAGTGTTTTTTTAGATGAAACAGGCGGAAACACTGAACTGCAGGCTGCAGAGTGTGTTGCTGCGACCACCAGCAGCCCTCGTCCCATGTCATGTTGCTTTTTCATACGTCAGCGGACTAATTTGCATAATCTTCGCAGGTCTTTAGACCGCGGTGGAAACGCAGACAACAATGGGCTAAAATGTTCCTTTAAAAGTAGTCCCGGGACTAAAAATACCGTAGAACTTATTGGTGGAAACCTGGCTTATGTGCTGACATGACATGTGCCCGTGTTGACATACACAGATATACTCACACACACCTTCAAATTCCTCCTATGCTGCATCAGCTCTTGTCTATGTTGTCCATGAGGAGACAACAGAAAAACATCTACTTCCTCCCACCTGTATAAGAGTGTTAGTGTTCGGTGTATTTTGTAATGATTTTGATCTTTCCATGATGTTCTCCTTACTGTGACGTGTCCTTGTCAACATGACCATTATGTGTGTTTTAAAGGACACTGTGCAATGTCCGGACAATGTAGCTTGGGAGTGGTTGAAACTACTTTTAATGTCGTATGCACCAAAAGCAATTTCCCCTGGGCGACAGCAAAATTACCGGTAGCGCATTTTAATCTTATTTTTCGCCACTGTCCGACAAGACTGGTCCCAAATGAGTCATCCTGTTGCTCGTACGCCGCTGAGCTTCCGCATCCAGGAGTTGCATGTTGTCCTTTTTCCGTCTCAATCTAAATATTTTAATGCATTTTAAAGTGCGGTTCAGGCCCAGACCGTTTTCCAGTGTGTCTCAGGAAAGCTACGGCTGAATAACTAACTGAATATTTGTTTTCCTCTCTGACAGCCATTGAGGGGTGTTGTCGTCCTAAAACAGGCAATAGACAAAATGCAGATGAACACAAACCAACTTACCTCAGTTCATGCAGACCTGTGTCAGGTGAGTCACTGCTGCGTCAGCACCACGGCTGTAATCCTAAGTGGCCTCGTGATTTCACTATGTTACTAAATGGGGTCTATTTAGCTGTATTATTTGTGATCGACATCCACGTTATGCCAGTTTTCTTAATTGTTTTTGATCTCCTCCTCCTCCTAAATGCTTATTTGTTGAATAGGGATGTCACAAGAACCAAATCGATGCCAAAATTTTGAAAACGTGACCGTATTAGTGTTTTTACAGTACCACAGGTACCCTAAGGACCATCAGGACTCAAGGCTAACCGCATCCCATAGTAATGGTGATGATAGAAAATGTGTTTGGGACGCTGTGAACTCGCTATTGACGCACCCTATTGGTTCCCCGATAATGCTACATTGTGAACAACAAATCTGTGTTGAAATCAGCAGGACGAGAGCTAGTCAGCCATTAGCTGTTAGCTCCGTGAAGGACTGTGCTGCTTACCGGCTGCAAACGGCTAACGTTAACTAGCTCTCGACCTGCCGATTTCAACACGGGAGGTGCCAATGATTTACATTATGTGGTCAGGCTCTATTCAGTAAAAATGAGTATTGGGCGAGGGTAAATTCTAACGTTATCATGATGTGTTCAAATGTAATCTTGTAAAATGTAGCTTAGTGAGAAACTTTAATAAATCCAGTTGTTTGAAGGAGATGTTTTCACAGCAATATAAGTGGATGTTGAAGTACCTGGGATTTATAGTTTTACTTTAGTTTTTAACCGTGGTATCGAATTCGTATTGAGAATTGTGGAATTTCACTGGTTTTGATATCGACTACTAAATTTCTGGTAAAGTGACATCCCTATTGTTCAATATGCCATTTAACGGGTTATGTTAAATAATTCAAACACAGGCTTTAGTCCCAGCATAGCTCCTTTCCAGTGTGACTAAGTGTAAGTTGTCCTCACTACATACCTCTTCTCCTTGCAGCTGTGCTTGTTAGCAAAGTGCTTCAAGCCCGCCCTGCCCTTCTTGGAATTGGACATGATGGACATCTGTAAGGAGAACGGAGCTTACGACGCAAAGCCCTTTTTATGTTACTACTACTACGGTGGCATGATCTACACGGGCCTCAAAAACTTCGAAAGAGCACTGTATTTTTATGAACAGGTACTCTCACACACTGAAATACTCCAAATAAATGTACTGACATGCGTACATGTAATGGCATAGCAAGCTTTCTTTGAAAATTGGTTTCTAATGTGACAAATCATTCTTCAGAATTTGCAGAGCATGCGCTTTTAGGATTCATATAGATGATCGTGTGCGTCTCATTTTGTCTTTGTCAGGCAATAACCACTCCAGCCATGGCAGTGAGCCACATCATGTTGGAAGCCTATAAGAAATACATCCTGGTGTCACTCATTCTCCACGGCAAAGTGCAGCCGCTGCCCAAATACACCTCACAAATAGTAGGGAGGTTCATCAAGGTAAGGACAAACAGCGTGGATGGAATGAGCAGCATTAGGGCTTTGCTGGTTTGATACGGCGGTTTTAAGTAACTTGATTTTTAGCTGATGCAAACTGTTAGAATAACAAGATAAAGCCAGTTAAGAAATGTACACCTAGCTAAAACTAAGCAGCTAGCTAGCTGTAAACATCTTAGAATGGGTGTTTGTAACTTTTCCAGTTTGCACTTATAAGCAGAGGTATTGTAAAATGTAATACAATATTTATACAGTATTTATTTGTAATAAATAACTGCAGAAATTTGACGAGACGTTAACAGCCAATGACCATGAGAAGTTCGACTAATCAATGCAGTTGATCATTTGTAATTATTTGTAATTGGTTTTCTCTCTGTCCTTTTCTCTTGTTTTTTTTTTCTCTCGTCGTCGCCCTTAGCCCCTGAGCAACGCATACCACGAGATGGCTCAGATTTACACCACCAACAACCCGGCCGAGTTGCGCGGAGTGGTCAACAAACACAGTGAGCAGTTCACACGAGACAGCAACACGGGACTGGTCAAACAGTGCCTCTCCTCCCTCTACAAGAAGAACATCCAGAGGCTAACAAAGGTGGGTGTGGTCTTGTATTTCTATATGAGCCAGATGGTTTTCGTCCAATCCTTGCTTCTTCATGTGGTGAAGCAAAGGCTTTTACCGTACTGTATGTCTGCTGTTTTGATGAGGGTTAAAGGGCGTTTTTTTAGGTTTTTATATCATTCTATAGCTTCCCAGTAGTGTTTTTAATGTAATCAAATCCGAGCATTCACATGTTGGTATGGTATGTATGTTTTAGTGTCAAAATTGCCCACGCGACCTGACGTAGGTTTCTGAATGATTAGGAGTAAAGGAGCTAAGCAATGTACTGCTGTGGACGATCCGAAAGTCACACAATAACTAACTAATAACTAACCAGTCGATACAGCGGTAGACCAGCAACTCCCGTGTTCTGCGAGGTAAAATGACTGTTTTTGTGAATGGAGTCTGGTCTGGTCTCACAAAAGCAGTAATTTTACCTCACAGAATGGGGGGAGTACACATAGAACCACAGTTCAACGTAGACGTAGACATCTGATAGCCAGCTGTTACTCTTGTTTCGAAAGCGGAGCAAAGCAGGTATGAAGCAAGAGCTTGCTGTCGTCAACAAGAGCTGGGTTACTTCATATCACATAATGTCTATGTTATGACCAGAGAGGAGACAGATTTTAGTGTTTCGGTTATCTTAACATCATGACTTAGCTTTGATTTGTTTTGTTTTTTTCTGGCTCTTTAATGCTTTGCTACAATAAGCTGCTGCAATAATTTGCTTTTGATCGAGCAGTGTAGACATCCAATCAACCAAATGCAAACTCAACCAAAGAAAAGTAGCTGTACATGAGGACACACTCCTCAAGGTTCAGTAGATCCTTCAGTCTAATATCTTTTAATATCACATTTTTGTTTTATGCATGCCCCTGCAGACCTTTCTGACACTGTCTTTGCAAGACATGGCGAGTCGAGTGCAGCTGTCGGGCCCCCTGGAAGCAGAGAAATACGTCTTACACATGGTGAGTTGGCCCAACACGTCTGTACACTTCAGTGTCAGTGTATTACCTACAGTAGATGATTGTCGGCATGCCCCCAGTTTGGAGGAACAGACAGGAGTTACCATACGAAAGCAAAGCAATGTACTGCTGTGGACGGGGCTGGCAGAAAAACGGATTTTAGCCACCTAAAAGAAAGGCTCACCTAAAAAAAAAATCAATATCAGTTTAAGTGTACGCTATATTTAGAATATTTTCAGCACTTTAACTTGCCATCAGACAGCTTTTCCACAGGGAACTGAAGCCGTTGTATTCATCTATGCCTCTTGTTAAAGCCACCAGACTCCATTGTAAAAATCTGTAATTTTGCGTCGCAGAGCACAGGAGTTGCTTGTCTACCGCCGCCTCAGTTGGTTAGTTTGTTTGTGTTATTGTGTGACTTTGGTAATCCGAACTAACCAAAGTCCCACAATAACACAAACAAACTAACTGATTAAGGCAGCGGTTGACCAGCAACTCCCGTGTTCTGCGAGGTAAAATTACAGTTTTTTTCAATGGAGTCTGGTTGCTTTGGTGAGAGCGTAGATAACGGCTTCAGTTCCCCCGTCAGAAACATAGACTGTATAGCTGTCTAACAGCAAGGTAAACCGGCATAAATATAGCGTACACTTAAACTGATATTGGATTTAGTTTTTTTCACAGACTATGGATAAGTACCTCATATAACCCCACTTCAAAACACCCTAACTATCCCTTTAATTATGCTAATTAATGGTGATATATTGTGATTTTTTTTTCAACAGGAGTACTTGTACAATATGTTGTTAGTATTTTATCTGCTTTACTGAACACACTTCTTACATTGGCCATTTATAGCTTCAGAACTTTTAAGTTTTCTCTTTTGATTATTTATCTATAAAGTAATTCCTGGTGGAATTAAAAGTTTTGTATGTGACTTTCTACTAAACCGCAGTTGACTATTGATTGAAATATTCTTTAATTTTTGTTCTCCTCATGCTTCTGTGCAGATTGAAGATGGTGAGATCTACGCTAGCATTAACCAAAAGGATGGCATGGTGTGCTTCCACGACAACCCCGAAAAATACAACAACCCAGCAATGCTCCACAAAATTGACCAAGAGGTGAGGATGTCCAACTCTGTTTACAGTGTTGTATTGCTTTGCATGAAGTCGGTGTTCATTTCGTTAACAAAAACTATGACGAAAAATGTTCGGCAACAATCTTTTTTTTCCATGACTAAGACGATGACGAGGCGGCACCAACATCATTAAACACATGCAGTATCATTGATGGAAAAAGACGAGACTAAAATGTAGTTTAAAAAATCTCTTTATTTTCATCACCTTCCACCTTCTCTTCTCCTCTCTCTGTCACTCTCTCTCTCTCTGTCTCAAACATACACACACTGCACACTGTGGCAGCGGCGCTCAGTCTGTCTCTTCTTGTCTTAGTCATCAGTCCTAACAATTGCAATTACTATAATTCATAAAGTTGGCGGTTTGCGGGTCTGGTTTGGTGGTTGATTGACCTGATTAACATATTTTTACATGTTGGGCGGGCAGATTGGCTCTCATAACGGACCAGTGGGAGCGACTGAATTAATAAGCACAGTCTGGAGGACTCGGAGTAACTGCAAAGCTGCAGTCTTAATCATTCCACCTGTGTTTTCATCAGATAATGTGAAATAAGTTTGCCTGAAATGATTTGGTTTGGCTAGACTAGATAGACAGAAATGTTCAATATAATCTCATGACTAAAAAAGGACATTTGACAATAACCTTATATTTTTATGTTAATAAAATGGACCAGAATTCACTAATATGTAGGACATTACTACTGACATTCCTGTAGTATTACGTCGCAACATCAGCTGTATTAGATATGTGTTTACTGCGTGTTTATTTGCATATAGAGCGGGGAAGTGAGATTCGATCACAAGTGGTCACTCAAGACGCATGTGGAGACGCATTCTAATGCCAGGTGTGAACAGACGTACTTAAAGCTGTCCACTTGTGATTCGATCACCCAAGACGCATGTTAATACCAGGTCTGAACAAGGCCTAAAGCTGGGGACACACCAACCCAACATCAGAGAACTAGCGGCGATGAAGGCCATCTGTCGCCTTTGTTTTGGCTGACAAGTTGCACCCGAACACACCGCAAATACTACAGCCGACGGCCAGTTAGCACGTACGTTCTGCGCCTGCGTGAGATGAAATAACTCTCCCTACCAGCAGGTCGCGGTAGTCTGTATTCATCATTCAAAAAGGGAAACCGGAAGACAGAGGACGGCAGATATACATGCCGTTGTTATGATACGTACATGAAACAAAAACTAATAAGCATTTTCGTCTAAAGACTAAGACTAAATCTACAATAACTGTGAAAATGAACAGTCCTATCATGATGTTATGTATGAACCCTGATAGCATGTTTGGTGGTAACTGCTTTTAAAGTGACATTTTTTTCTCCTTTTTTAGATGTTGAAATGTATAGAGCTGGATGAGAAACTAAAGTCTATGGATCAAGAAATCACAGTAAACCCACAATTTGTGCAGAAGGTGAGGCAATCAGATATATAACTATTCATTATTTTGTCTGTTATTTAGACGTAATTTTTTATTTACATATGCATGGATGCATTTTGTTTTGAGGAATATTAAATCTTTCCTCCCTCAGTGCTAGATTTACATAATTTTATTCATGGTGCAAAGATGCTTTATATGTGGCAGAATTAAATTTAAAAATGTAAATATAAAGAAAGATAAGAATTTGGAACAAAGACTCATGTAAATGGATCAGCTGTGTTTTTTCTCAGCAAAGCTATCCAGATAATTTAGTCGTAAACCTGCTTCCTTGAAAAGGCCCTAAAGATAATAACACTATCAGCCATTTTGGATATGGAAATGAAGCAGGAACCTGTTTTTCAAGTTGTTGTGTGGTCACGTAGCATTCTCAACCTGTGACACTTTATTGTTTTCCAGAGTATGGGATCGCAGGAGGACGATGTTGGTAGCAAAACATCAAGTTATTCCTGAGGGGCCTTGGACGGGGGGAGAGAACGCCGCAGCCACCCAACACGTTCTTCCCAGGATGAGTTGGATTTTTTTAAAAGAGGAAAACAAACAAACATTCTATTGCATAAGGACATTTGGTCAAGGAAAATCTAATTGTGTGGAATGATGATGATGATGATAAATTTGGTTATTCTTTCTTCAGTGTCTTAAGGATAACAAATTGTCCTTAACAGAAAAGGAAAAAAGATTACAATTTTGTCAGTGTTTTATTTATCAATGTTCAGGTTGGAGCGCCACTGCTGCATTAACAGAAACCACAATAATAAAAACTGGACTTATTTGTTCCAAACATTACGTGTGAATAATCTCACTGTTTGTATTGGTTCTGCTGCATGATGGCCGTAACAAGAGGGCATTACATGACGTAAAACATCTATGACTGACGAGGAATAAATCTGATTATATTCTACATTTGTAAAGACTGCAATGATCCCCCTCTCACTCCTTTTGGTTAGAATGTAGATATCATCGATAGCAAATCTGCACACATGGACATGCCCTTGACCAAACTCTGCACAATGGAGGAGTCGTTCACAATCTGGTGCACTGTTTTTTTGTTTTTTCCTTTCCTTTTTGTTTTGTTTTTTTAGGTTGGATCCACTAGAGGTCGCTAGAGCACTGTATAGAAAACCGTTTTGACAGCTTGTTATTACAAGAGGTGAAGTCAACAGATGAAACCAAACTGTCATGTCATTTTGGGGAGTTTGAGCTTTTGCGGATTGTGGATCTGTTAATAATAAATTGTTTAAGAATATAGTTCTGGGTTTCATGGCTTTGTGAAAAGATCTCTCATCCCTTTGGTTCAACATAATAGGCTACACTGTAATAAAGGTGGATATCCCATCCACTCTTTGAGTGTCACATTGTAACGTTCTTGATTGATAAAATGAAGCTGATTTAGCCAATGAACTTCTCTGCATGGGCGGATGTGGTTTTGCCGGAAAAATGGAACCAATCACGACGCAGCATCCACTTCACGGAGGCGGGACTAGAAAGTTGGCACACGCCAATCAAGCGCAGCCCTCGTCTCTCATTGGTCCGCTGATATGAATGAGGTGGGTCTTGACGACACTACTGTTGAAATTCCAGTGCTAACCAACTTTAGCCAGCTTGCTAACATGTAAGAACCACATATACAGACAGCGCTGTTCTGGACTTAAATTATATTGTATGTCCAATAGAGGAATATTGGAACATTTTAATGTTTGCTAGTGCGTGTGCCTCCGTTCCTGCCACCATGTCCAGTTAGCCTGAACATTCGGTGGATAAACGAACCTGGCAACCTAGCCAGCCCGTTTCCAGACTGGGGTTCTGCGTTTGAGGGATTTGAACAGGTTTTCGTCGCCCCAGAGAGAGGACAGCAGCATCAGCAGGGTGCTGTGGACTACCATGAGTCCCGCAGGCTGTCCCCATGTCAACGGCTTCAAAGTGGACAACTGGAAGCAGAACCTGAGGGTCATTTATCAGTGTTTCGTGTGGAGCGGTTCAGCCGAGACCAGAAAACGCAAGGTAACCACTGACTGAGGGAACCTAGAACCTAACATATAACCTAACCTAACCAGACTGTGTTTGTTTGTGTGTTTGTTTGTGTGTGTGTGTGTGAGTGAGATGCGTGGACGGTTCCCCGCCCTTCAAAAACAACATAAACACCCGACACTGTGAATGCCAAACTCTGTCAAACACTACCCACTATCCTCGGTACCTAGCCTGAACCACAACACCTGACAGACTTGCAACAGCAGCCAGAACTGAAGCTAACTAGCAGCAGGTAACGTTAACCCAGAGTATCGTTAGCTCCCTTCAGAGCTACCCACCGCAGAATAGATCAGAGAGCTGCTGTGGGATGTGTTTGCATTGGATCTGTGCCTGCAGTGTTCTCCACTTCCTCCCACCAGCAGCAGCAGCAGCAGCAGCAGACCGCAGGGCAGCATTACACGGTGGGATTTCCTCGCTTGGGGGGGGGGACAGTAATTGATTTAAAATCAACTACTCTCTATACCTGTTATCCTGCAAAACCCGAGCACATAATGACAGATGCATCATTGCTATCTCTGCACTTTGCATGACAGGATCAATATAACTGGTAAAGCAATAGGATGTGTGTGTGTCCTCACCAGTCAGCCTACATGGGTACAGTGTGTGATCTTAAAGGTCCCATATTATGCTCATGTTCAGGTTCATACTTGTATTTTGTGTTTCTACTAAAACATGTTTACATGCTGTAATGTTAAAAAAAAACTTTATTTTCCTCATACTGTCTGCCTGAATATGCCTGTATTTACCCTCTGTCTGAAACGCTCCGTTTTAGCGCATTTTGATGGAATTGCAACAGAATTGCGTTGCTAGGCAACAGCTTGGGTCCATGTGTACTTCATGTCAGCTGATGACATTCACATACACTGCAACCAGGGATAAACTGGGACACATTTAGAACGTTTATGTTTAAAATTGTGTCAAGGGTCTAAATATTGTATATTCATGACATCACGAATGGGCGGAAATCCTGACAGCTTGTTTCAAATGCAGAGTTTCTGAATACGGGCTGAGTGTATTTCCCTGTGGATTGAGTGGTTCGATACTTTCACAGTATTTATATAGGACTAAAGCCTGCTTTATAATAAAAAAAACATGGAAATCTCACATTTTTATAATATGGGATCTTTAAGAGAGAGGTAAACACCTTTTATTGACTCATATGTATTGTAAAGATTCACACAATATTAACATGTTGTGCTTGTATCTTCAGTGTGTGTGTTTGGCTGCATGCATCCTGCACTCAAATGTGCTCCAGGGCAACCCAGTGTCCCCTGTCATCTGCCATGGGATCAGTGGGAGCTGGTAGTCCAGGAGGCATGTTTACTGAAATAAATGGTGTAAATGTTTGCAGGGTCTCTTCCTGCCATAATTGCTCGATTCTCTGTCCTTGCCCTGCCCTGAATAGCAGACAAAGCTGGCAGAAGGGCTCACATCCCTCCTGCGCATTACCTCCCTATGGCACTACATTTTTATTGATCGTGGCTCAGTTTTCCACTCAGATGCGAGCATGCATCTCACAGGAAGCCCTTTCATGTATTCCATTTAGAGCCTTGCTCTAAATGTCTCTGAAGACTGTGTTTTCCATCACATTCATTAGTCATATGTAGGGGTGTAAGAAAATAATGATATTAGGGCTGTCGATATTTAATCGCGAGTAACCACATGATTGTCCATAGTTAATCACGATTAATCACAAATTAATCGCACATTTTTTATCCATTAAAAATGTACCGTAAAGGGAGATTTGTCAAGTATTTAATACTCTTATCAACATGTGAGTGGGTAAATATGCTGCTTTATGCAAATATATGTATATATTTATTATTGGAAATCAATTAGCAACTCAAAACAATGACAAATGTTGTCCAGAAACTGAGTCTCCCCTATACATACATGCCCACTTGATGATAATCACATGCAGTTTCATGCAAAAACCTGGCAGTTTTTTGCACGCAATATAAATGTGTTATTTTTGCTTATTGACAGTTTTCTTCAAAGTAGATTTTTAAAAAATTGCAATATATCGCCTTGCTTACACTATCGCAGTATATTGAATCGTATCCCCTGTATCATTATCGTATTGCCAGATCCTTGCCAATACGTAGCCCGAGTCCTATGTTCTTTTTCCAGTCTAACCTTAACCCTAGCATGTGCTTCGGTTTGTTTGTGTTTGTATGGAAGCAATCTCAGGACCCATAAGCTTATCGTGCATTATTAGCCACTGGAGGAATGCCATGGGTTTACGCAGATATTCCAATCTAGCTGCTCCCACTATCGATCCCCTCTGGTTATCTGTAGCAGGGTTACAGAGGAGCAAGACAAATGTTGCATATCCGTCAATATCTCAAGAAAAAAAAGATTGCATCTGCCTAAGTTTTCTCCCATCATTTTGAAGGAGAAATCCCATCATTCACTCTCCACTCTAAGCTGACCGTCACGATCAACACTCAGTC
This sequence comes from Hozukius guyotensis, assembly GCA_916700995.1. Taxonomy (NCBI): domain Eukaryota; kingdom Metazoa; phylum Chordata; class Actinopteri; order Perciformes; family Sebastidae; genus Hozukius; species Hozukius guyotensis. Next base: position 58,473 of record CAKALU010065978.1, read on the forward strand.
TGCATCAGACTGACCTTCAGACACAGATTGAATTTTAAGCATTCGTTCACCTTGAGAATTCAAAGGCTCCACTCTTTGGCTGGCTGCAGTGTCAATCTCAGAGGTGTCTAATCAAATCTGAATGAAAGTTGCATTGGATTTTATCAGTCCACCACGAAACAAATGCATTTTTCTCAACGCACTGCAATGGAGAATGATGACTGGAGCCTTGCAGGATAATGCATTTACATTTCCCCCATGATATAACATAAAATTATGCCACATTCATAATTACCCATCTTCATGTTTCATTTACAAATAATCCCACTTCATCAGCCAGCAGGAGCTGCACATGTGTATATGTGTGCACCAAGCCACCGCAAAATAAGACCAGCTAAATCCTGTATTCATCCTATTCCAACTCTGAGCTCAGTGCCAGAATCAGCACTACTTTTCTGTTAAGTCCTGTTAAAGGTGCTCTATGCGATATCGGAGCATTAATATAGCAGCAAACAACTATTTGCTATGTAAAGGATTCTCCCTGTCTCTGTGTGTGTTGTAATTCGAGCGTCTCTGTGCTTTGTTGACATAGCGGGGTCGGCCGCGCGTGCATGTTCATGCATGTGAGTGTGCCCCACTGGCTAGCTCATGGCCGCCACTCTGCTCTGCTCTCGTACGGCGGTTACAGCTGATAACGCTGTCCCGACGAAGACGTCGTCACAGAAGCTTAACACCCACCCTCCAGTTCCTCCTAAGGTTAACACTGTTAGCTCTGTCAGCCCTGTTGCCTTTGTTTTCACTGTTAGCACTGTTAGCACTGTTAGCTGCGAGCCGCCAACTCAGCCATCGCCATGCTGAGAGCCATGTGGAGGCACTAGAAATGCTACCAATCTCGCATTTAGCGAATTCACACCAGAGCAGTGGCAAACTGCAGCCTGCGCCGCGCTACCATGCAATGTCAGCTGCGGTGGCGCTCCCAAGCTCCGTGAGCTGCGGCCATTTAATTCTGCGGCGAAGTGTGGGCTAAACAAAAGTTGGGAAAAGTTTAACTTTTAGCGGCGAAGTCAATCAGTAAACAGATCCTGTGAGTCTTGTTACATGTTGACCTATGTTACAAATAATTCCTTCCCACCTGAAACACATGAATATGTTTCCTGGCGGAAGAAAAATGTAATTATTGTGGCGAGCCGCACTTCGCAGCTGCCTGGTGTGGAATCGGTTCAAGGCTGCATTCACACCAGATCAGGCGTTGTACAGTGATGTGGGGGAGTCACTTCAATGGCCCATTAACTGTGACGATTAACGTCTTGTTTGCTCACGGCTGGGTTGTACAGCTCTGTATTGCCGGTTACGTGATTAGCCACCATAGCGTGATGTCGGGTTGCGCGTCTCCAAAAGTTGATTCTTTTTCTACTCTCCCGCCGCAGACTGCTGCGTTTTGTTTTTTTTGCACCCCTCTGTGGCCGCTGTAGCCCAAACGCACTACCCTCATTAAAAATGAATGGGCAGACATGCGTTTTTGCTGCACCGCCTGATCTGGTGTGAATGCAGCCTAAGGCTGTCTTCTGTCAGCCTGCATCACGGCTGCTGCCTCCACTTACTGTAGTTCAGCAGCACAGAAACGGAATCATTGTGAAAGAGGTCCAATGGGTTGTAAACTGGAAGCTGGTGGCAAAAAGACAGACGGTCAATGAAATATTTCACATTAGCACAGTGTACTCCTGGCATTACCAGCTGTTGAATGCTAATGTGACTTCAATTGCAGTCATTTTCCTATATACATCAAATATCACTTTTATTTTGAATTGTGACTTCCTTCTACACTACATGTCTTATTTCTGTCATGAATAAGCAGTATTTGGTGAAATGTCTTTGTTTTGGAGGATATAGTCCTTTAATTCACCTCCTCTGGATGCAGGGCAGCAGGCCTTCACCTTCAATGGACCAGACAGATGTTGTTGCATTTGGCTGACAGTGTGATAACGTCCTCACTTACACTTCTAAACAGGATCTTTCCAGCCCATTACCCTCTACTGCTCTTCTCACATAACATCCTTTCCGGCAGATGGCTCGTCACTGACATCGCAGCGCTCGCGGATATATGACATGGACGGAGCTTGGGGTGTCACAAGGCCTTACTGAGCGTGTGGACTCTTTAGTTAGTACTTGGCCAGCGTGCTAAATCAGAACTACTGTAGGTCCATAACTACTCCAGCTACTCAGCTGGCATGACAGCAGAGGATGTAAGGATGCGTTGACAGACGGGCAGACACAGATTCCTACATGAATACGATGTTCTCAGGGACCAGAGAAATTCACATGCGCTCCGTTAACACTGACAGTTGGAAGAATGAGTGAAGAGAGATTGTTGCATATTGATGCCTTTTCATAATTCATGTGCTGTCTAAGCACTTACGCATGGAGGGGTGTGTGTGTGACTGGAATAAGAATCAGTGTTTTTTGGTTTTCTTCTTTTTCCATTTTGCATCTATGTCCTTGTTTAGGCTGGCATGCCGAGCATATGCTAAAATAATCAGGAACAGAGGTTGGTTTTTATTAGTTAACATGTAAAGCTCTGACTTGAATATTACTTGAATCTGATTAAAGATTCTTTAACTCTCTGAGGAAAGGGATTAAACGTATTTCCCAAAATGTCAACAGTTTCTTTAGACAAAATGTAATGGATAGTAGACATATTTCTTACACTTTAGACATGAAATGTCATTTTATTGGTATGTCAATAGACAAATGAATAAAGATAAATGAATCAACAGCTAATCTAATAATTGATATTTTAAGTATATAAAAAAAAAAATTAAATGCTAAACAATCCCTTGATCCAGCTCCTCACTTGTGGGAATTTGCTGCTTCTTTATTCATTATTATATAATATCTTTGGGTTTTGCGTTGTTGGTCGTGCATAACAATTTTTTTTAACTATTGTCTGACATTTTCTAGACAAAAGATTGTAGCAGTGATGCATCAGATGCTGCTGTAGCACCGTCATTCCACTTTCAAACCAGTGTGTTAAATGCATATTCTCATGCAACATTAGCTTGCAACAGCCTACACAAAGTATGTTGGCACAGGGGGCACTAGGCAATGTAGCAGAACAGTGGCCACTGAAATGCTTTGCTCAGTTCCTATTTTACAATGTTTTCTATGCTCTTTGTGCTTTCTAGCAAGTATTCCACTGAGATTTTGATGTCATTTATTTGGTATCAGCCATTCTCTAAAGTGTTTTTCCTGTTGGCAGCAGCCAGTACAGGTGGACTGGGACAGAACTACAACTCAGTTTTGACCACTGCAGTCCACTTTCAGACACACCAATAATTCTATTCCAATCCATTTTCATCCATTCTCTTTCTATTAAAGGGATAGTTCTGGTGTTTTTGAAGTGGGGTTGTACAAGGTACATAGTCAGTGTATTACCTTCAGTAGATGGAGATCCACACTCCCCTAGTTTGGAGAAGCAGACAGGAGTTAGCACACAGAAGCAAAGCAATGAACTGCTGTGGACGGGGACAGCAGCGAAACGTATTTTAGCCACGTAAAAGAAAGGCCCTCCTAAAAAAATCAATATCAGGATAAGTGAATGCTATATTTAGCATATTCTCACTGCTTTACCTTGCCATCAGACATCCCTTCTCTCATCCCACTGCCTTGATCGGTTAGTTAGCTTTACCCTTTAAAACACCAAAGTGAGCTGTAGACCAGCAACTCCCGTGTTCTGTGAGGCAAAATTGCTGTTTTTGTCAAAGGAGTCTGGTGGCTTTGAAGAGAGCGATATAACTGCTTCAGTTCCCTGTCAGAAAGGGCTGTCTGATGGCAAAGTGAAGCAGTGAAAATATTCTAAATATAGCATACACTTATCCTGATATTGACTTTTTTTAGGTGGCCGAAATCCATTTTGCTGTCCGTTTTATACATTGCTTTGTTCCCGTGTCAGTAACTCCTGTCTGTTTCTCCAAACTGGGGGCGTGGTGACCGTCATCTACTGTAGGTAATATACTGACTATGGATATACTGTATACTTAATACAACCCCCACTTTAAAACATCCAAACTATCCTTTAACTATTACACTCTGCGTGTATTTTCTTTGGGAGGTGACTGAAGTGAAATTTTGGTTAGCAGAACACATTTTGTGAACACATCAAACTTGGCATTGATATCAACCTTTTGCAAATTAGCATCTAAATTTCTAATATCTTGTCTTAGATTTTCTCCTTCCGTCTTTGTCTCGCCTCTTTGTCCTCCGTATCTTCTTCCACCTCCTTTATGTCTTTTCTGTCTCTTCTCCTACTCTCCTCCTCCAGGCATTGCTCATTTCTTCTCACCTCCTCATATTCATGCTGGCTCATTGGCATGCCAGCTTTACATCTGCATGCTTTTGAACTATTGCTATCAACCCTCCATCTGCAGTCATGCCCCCCCACTCCTCCTATAACCTCATCATT
>CAKALU010065979.1:0-14692 GCA_916700995.1 Hozukius guyotensis
GTTTTTCTCTTCGGAAAGAGGAACACCCAGTCCTGAGGAGTAACAACGAGAAAATCACCAGAAGATGGTGAACGTAAGGAAGTTTGTAGTAGGATCCAACAGGGCTTCAGAAAAGGAGTCCAAAATCTTCAATCAAAAGCAAAATGATAGGCTCCTTTCCTTTCCAGTGTACTCCTAAAAAAAGCCAGAAGTCTGGGGATGATGGACATAACTTAGAAAGTCATGAAATCTAAGCTCCATTGTCTGCCAAACTGATGACGGTGATGGTCAACAGTTGAATAGTAGTGTGACGCTGTTGATGCTTGAAATGTGTGGAAAAAAAGAGAAAGAAAACAATTGCTACAATGAATGTGATTCTTCTCCCACTTATTTTTCTTCTTTCAGTGACTCTGTCTGTCTCTGCAATCTGAGGATCTCTGCTGAAGCAAAGGACAGACAGTGAGCATCAGTGAAAGAGAGAGAGGGAGGTATTGAGGTGGAAAGAGAGAATTAGAGGAAGATAGAGAAGAGAGAGAGAAAAAAACTGAGACTGTGTGTGAGAGAGGAGAGAGACATTACAGAGCTGTAATGCAGTTCGGCCCTAGTTCTGAACACACACACACACACACACACACAAACACACTTTTACTTATCTCGTCCATACAGATCCTCTCAGTGACAGCAGGAATGAAGCCACCAATGTTGCTATTGTCATGGAGACACCGATACACAGTGTGTGTGTGTGTGTTTGAGATGTGCTGACGTGTGTGTCAGCGACAGAGTTTATGTTTATGCAGAATGTGAGATGTAATGCAGTGACATTCAGGGTGCATGTGCATAATGTATCACGGGTGTTTACAGTATGTTGCTATTATCAGTTGTGTATTGATTGTCTCAACAACAGACAGCAGCAGCAACCATCTGATTGATTAAAGCCATTCATCTTGTTGAGATGCTGAAACACTCGTTTTGGACACTCTTTTATACAAAGCGGCTTACAATAAGTGCATTCAATCGCGTAATTTCAACCCCAAAAAGTGCAAGAATCATGCTGCGATTGGCAGCAGCAGAGTGTAGTGGACGTGCTGGAGTGTATGGTTTAACCATGTCCTGGTTGTTAGGATGAGCCGAAGCCATTCACAGCACAATAGGCAAGTACCAGTGTCTTGAATCGGATTCAAGCAGCACCGCCTCCTGGGTGAGGATTGGACGTATCTTCCTGATGTGGAGAATGAATCTGCTACGTAAGACGTAGCGAGACAACAGGAGGAGATTCATCTTGGCAACCTACTACTGCTCGCTCATTGGCTACTATCAACACGACAAACAGCACTGCAAAGACCAAAACCACACAAACTGTTGTTGTCACACTCCTGGACCTGTTCATTGAGAAAGTGGATCATGGACCTGGAAAACTCTATCGATCACTACTACCTACAGTGCATCATGCCGGATACAACCAGAGCCACTCCAGCCAACCCCTCAGACGACAAAACAAACCCGGACAAAAGGAAAAAAAGCAGACTGCCACAGACATGGACGATCTGCTCACAGCTGAAACTGAGGTCAGTGTTTTTCAGTCCATTAACCTAAAAGCCGATCTGCTCGTTACACTTCACTCCGGAATAAGAGACATGCAATCTATCTTAGATTTTGCCCAAAACCTTAAGCAGAAAGTGACAAAGCCGCAGTATGTGACGAGTTGGGATGAGAACTGTTGTAGAGCAGGGGTTCTGAAGCCGATCCCAGCTGACATTGGGCGAAGGCAGGGTACACCCTGGACAGGTCGCCTGACTATCACAGGGCTGACACATAGAGACAGACAACCATTCACGCTCACTTTCACACCTACGGGCAATATAGAGTCAACAATTAACCTAACCTGTCTTTGGAAAACCCACGCTCACACCGGAAGAACATGCAAACGCCACACAGAATGGCCCAAAGCCGGATTCGAACCTGCAACCCTCTTGCAGTGAGGCAACAGTGCTGACCACTGCCCATGCAGCCTCCTTCCTAAATTTGATTTGATTATTATATTATGATTATAATTAAGTATATTCTCAATGTTTTTTAGTTTGTCAGACCGTTAATGGGAAGTTTGTTCTTTCTTAAAGCTCCTATATGTATCTTTTTAAGTGGTTATCGCACTTTTCCAAATTATGCTGATGCATAAACACTGCTGCTATAAAAGTCTTATTAAAACCGGATAAGAAACCAACACTTTTCTCTAGTTACTGCAGCGCCTTGTCGCCTCATATCATTAGTCAACACAGACATTAAAATCATCTCCGAGGCACCCGCATCCCGGTAAAAAACAATACTTCCCTCCATAATCCATAATGACCAAACCGGCTTCATCAGGGGGGAGACATTTCTGTTATACCTAACGACATCAGAGGACTCTTAAATTTAATCAACATTTCACAACACAACAAGGTAAAGACAATTGTAGTTGCACTAGATGCAGAGAAAGCATTTGATACAGTTAAGTGGATTTTACTTTTCACAGTTCTACAAAAGCTCGGTTTTGGAGAGTTGTTTATTCACTTGATAAAAAAACACTATATAATACACCCACAGCCATTGTTTCCACTAATGGGATCACATCACAAAGGTTCACACTGCACAGGGGCACCAGACAGGGATGCCCACTCTCTCCCCTGCTTTTGCCATTTTCATTGGACCCCTTGCTTGTGCCATCCGACAAAACCATAAAATAAAATGAATTCATGCCGCAAACATGGAACGTAAAATGAATTTATCTACCCCTCAATGACTCAATGATTCCGTTAAAATGGTTTCAGTCACTGAATTCCGTCATATCACGCTTCAACTGGAAAAATAAAAAAATATATGTTATAAAATCAGTCTCTCCACTACTACCTGGCAAACCAGCTACAGTATATCTCATTAATATATCACATATATCTTGCATTAAATTAAAACAAGCAGAATGCAACAACATAAAAATGCCTGATTTATCCTTCATTGCTTCAAAAACCCACTCATTTCCTCATCTCTGAAAATGCTCAAAATTAGCAAAAGAAAGAGTCCCTACACATTTAAAACCACTAGGTCAAAATGTACCCAATCTGGGGCTAATATAGCACCAAACACAGCAATAGGTTAAAGGTACTCAATACGAAATTCAGAGCATATATATTGCCTCCACACGTCTCTCAACATGGCGACGGCTGAGCCGGCGACAGCAGCTAACGGTGCTAACAGTGCTAACGGTGAAAACAATGTCAACACTGCTGACAGATAACAGTGTTTACCTGAGGGGGAACCGGAGGGCGGGCACTACGCATCCGTGACAACGCCATTGCTCGGGATGGCGTTATCCCGAGCAAGCCAGTGGGGCACGCTCACATGTACTAACGTGCATACTCGGCCAGCCCGGCTATGTCAACAAAGCGTGGAGAAGCTTGGATTACGACACACACACAGAGGGAGGGTGACTTCATTCTCTGCTCAGGTAGACATTACTCCTTTATATCTTCACATAGGAAATAGTTGTTTTTTATATGTCTTCAAGGTCAATAAAAAACCTCCACACTCAAAAAGTCTCAGGATAATCCACAGATCTCAGTGTAAGTACTTTTCTTCGGCACAATGTCTTCAGTATAGAGCACTGTAGGCTATGTGGTGCCTTGTTTGGACACATGTATCCACTACACTAATGTTGCAGAGAAGTGACAGATCTGACACACCTCTTGACTGCTAAGTTACTGCAACAACTTGTTTCTAGTTGGCACATCATAATGTGAGTAAAAAGCTGGTAACCATACACCGTTGAGACACCTACAGGAGACATTCTACCATTTCATCACTTTGTTTTTGGTTTCCACCTCTCACAAAGCAATACGGCTTTGTTGTCAAGACAATACGCTCCTGTTTTCATCCAAGCAATACCAGAAGATGTTTTTCACTTGGTTTATGGCCGCAAGCTGTTTTTGTGTATAAGTGCATTTATGTGTGTGTGTGTGTGGAGTAAATGTAGCAGCACTGTAGTGTGACAGAAAGCTTATAGCCACAGTGGGAGGTGTGCTGTCCACAAATAGACACACACACACACACACACACACTGATGACAAGGACTGGCAGTGGTTAGATAATGGACCATCAGCTGAACAATAGCTGCCGTGTGTGTGTGTTTGTATTTGTGTGTGAATGTCTCTATCTTTTTGTGCTCTCCATTTTGAGTGTTAGCATTTTTGATTTCTCGATTGTTTTGTGTAACACATTTTCTGTAATGTCGTGTGTGTGTGAGCGTGTAGACACACATGAGTATGTGTTCTGTATCTGCTTTGATGCACCAGAGTGTCTGTGAGACTGTGTGTGTGTGTGTGTGTGTTAGGGCTCACTAAACCAGTGTTATCTCCCTGTATATGGCAGTAAACACCTTGCTGGGTTGCTGGCTACTATCTGTGGACACACTGGGGCTGCACCACAGCAGATTAGCCTGATATCACTGTTTCTGTGTGTGTGTGTATGTGTGTGTGTTAGAGAGAGAGTGCATGTCGGACATACAAAGCTGATGGAAGTGTGCAGGGGGTTGCAAGATGTATGGCGTGTGTGTGTGAGAGAGGTTTTTAAAAAAAAAAAGCCTTGAAGGACACTTCAGCCTTGTGGGTGGTTTTCTGCAATAGCCAGTCAAACATCAACAGTAATTATAATAATTTAGAAAATAAAATTCTACCTTCCTAAAAATATCACATAAAAAAAGGGATTCACCTGTGAATATCTTTGTACAGGGGTTGGGGAATGCAACTGCATTATGTAAAAATTTTTTAAAAATTGTATGAAGTATTTAGTGTCTACAGAAGACTACACGTTTGATAATGACAAACTGTCTGGGGGTGTGGTGTTAGACCTCTGTAGCCCGCTGCTCATCTTTGCTTGCAACCCCAGGCTACATTAGCCACTAGCATAACACACCTGAATCTCTGACTAAACTGTTGGCGGCCGAGTTGCATTGTGGGTAATGCAGTTGTCAGGTTTTGACAAGGAAGAAGAATCTGTGGAATCAAAAAGACACTTTGGTTCTGCTGTATCAATTTCTTTTTTTTTTTTACACTGTTAAACATCCTGAACCTGACAGTTATAGTGCAATTTGAAATCAGTGGAGCACTCTTTTAAAGCTTAATTAATTGATTTCTTTATATACTAGATGTGGATACTGTGTTGGCAAACAGTTGTTACAAGAAGCATATCATTCATTTGGAGTTGTGTTTGTGTCCACCTGATTAATGTAAGTCCAAAATTCAGTATTCATTCTTTGAGCTCTGTTTTGGTCTCCACCATCCATCCATCCATTATCTGTAACCGCTTATCCTGTTCAGGGTCGCGGGGGTGCTGGAGCCGATCCCAGCTGACATTGGGCGAAGGCGGGGTAAACTCTGTCCTGGTCGCCAGACTACAACCATTCACACCTAAGGGCAATTTAGAGTCAACAATTAAACTGCATGTCTTTGGACTGTGGGAGGAAGCCGGAGAACCTGGAGAAATCCCACGCTAACACGGGGAGAACATGCAAACTCCACACAGAAGGGCCGCAGTTCGAACCTGCGACCCTCTTGCTGAGAGGCGACAGTGCTAACCACTGCACCACTGTGCCGCCCTGGTCTCCACCAATTCCTGAGAAAATATGTCTCTTTAGCTGCTGAATGCTCCACTGTGTTCACCAGCTAGTGTCTAACTGTGTCTGTCTGCTGTTTGCTGCTGAGCAGGTAGTGTGCAGTGGCTTTTTAGAGCTTTTTAACTGAAATCAGCTGCTGATGCTGCTGCTGGAAACCAGGTTGATGAGAGGGCTGAGAGTGAACCAAACGGTAAAGTTAAGGCCCTGACACACCAAGCCAAAGGTCGGCCATCGGACAGTTCGGGGCCGTCGGTGAGCGTCTGTCTAGTTTTTGCGGTGTGTCCCGCACCGTCGGCTCTAGACTGCCCTTGTCTGAGACTTTTCGGCCGTTTGAGCATGTTCAATCGGCGGCGGAGCCGTTGGTGAAAGAAATCACTCTGATTGGCCGTTCAGCTTAAGCGAATCAGTGCACGAGAAGAGAAACGGAAGAGAGAAAAGCAAGCCAACAAGTAGAGTCAAGAGGAAAAACACAGAAGGCTCTTCTCATTTTTCATCTTCATCTCATCTGATCATTCCAATACACGGATATTTTCACAATGACATGACCATCTGGAATGAAGCTAAGTGGTGAGTGAGAGTGCTGTGAAAATGCTCGGCAAACGCCACTTTGCTTCATGTATGTATCATAACAACGACCTGTATATCCGCTGTCCTCGGTCCTCCGGTTTCCCTTCTTGAATGACGAATACAGACTACCGCCACCTGCTGGTAGGGAGAGTTATTTCTTCTCAGAATGTATGTGCTAACTGGCCGTCAGTTGTAGTCTTTCCATTGTGTTCAAATGCAACTTGTCGTCAAAGACGAAGGCGAAGTGGGGCGACGCAACAGTCAGCCTTCATCGCAGCCAATTCTTTGATGTTGGCTTGGTGTGTCTGGGCCTTTTGGGGTTTAGATGTTTAGATCTCAACTGGAAAAAAAAAACTTTTCCATTTTTAAAATGCATGGTTGTGCTGAAATGTATTCATGTCTCCATCACTTTCGCCTCTTTATCTAGCAACACTGGTGAACGAGGTGTGGGTGGAGGCCAACAGTTCAAAATCTCTCTACAGCTCCATTTGGCAGTGCTTTTCAAAATCATAACAAATCACTTTTTTAAAAGCATAACTGTCTGTTTGATTATGTACCTCTATGGTTAAGGTTTGATTTGGCACAAAAACTACTTGGTCAGGGAAAGATTATGGTTTAGGTTACTGCCTTGTTAAGGTTGGGAGAACCTTCTCGGTTACAGAAATAAGGTTGAGTCATGGTTAAAAGAAACTAATGTTGACTGTTTGTAGGAAACAGGAAATGATCAGTGGTCTCCTGTGCAAAGTCCACTAGTTGACCCATCCCTCCTCCCTGACCCCTGTCTCTGTGCAATTTGTGGCTCTACAACAACAACCTGACGGACAAGAGTCACAATTCCCATGGCCCCTGAAGGGGGCTGTCACTTGAACTTTGGCTAAATGTGTGTGTCAGGACCATGGATGTACAGTATAAAGAGAACTGGATACAGCATTGTAAGCGAGCTCCGTAGAGTTGCTCAGTGGCGCATGAAGCCAAAATAGCTCGACTGCCGAGAGATAAAGTACCTGGATGATGAGATAAATCACCCGGATCATCCGGCAATCTTCCGCATCCATTGGGCCCATAGAGCAGACGCAGTAGCGTTTCCTTTAACTCCGCCTCCCAGCCCTCGCTCCAGCCTCTGTTTGGGGCTCATTCACATGAACGGAGGAAGGAAAATAACTCTGGATTCAGCTATTAGTGCATTTTACAACTTTTAGGATCTAATGATTTAAAAAAGGGGCTATTGAAGTGTTCATACTGGGTAGTTCATTTACCTAAAAAAAAAAATATCAGCTGAGTTACAGACGTCTCTTTCGCAATGTAAGTTTATGGGAAAAAAAGTATTTTTGGGCCCAATGGCATCACGCGACAGACACGTTGTAGTGCCGCCGTTTGGCAGGTACGAAAATTGACATCAACGACCGGCGCTCTTCCTGGGGGCTTGGTCAGGACCTATAGCCCGTTGATACAGTCCTGCTCAGTTACTCTGTAAACTCAGACTTCCTGACAACAGGTACCACTGATGAAAACTGTTTGAATTAGAGTGGGGGCAGATATCTGAAACCTGTTCTTCAAATCTAAAAAAAATAATATCTGCATGGCTAGACAGTAGGGCTGCATGATATATTGCAGAAAAAATATATTATAATGTCTACTACATACCATTTTTTTTGCAATTTGGGTGAACTGACCCTTAAAGGGCAGAACATACACATACATGCCCTTTTCCACATACACCCTGTTCAGTATTCTCCCAGCCACACATAATCAGAGCTGCTGTTGGCCACAGTGCAGCTTCAACAGCAGCAGTAGCTGAGGAGCAGCGTGACTGATCTGCTTCACATTGTGTGTGCATGTATGTCTGTGTGTGTACACTAACATATCTCACACCTGAGTCACAGCGTCACACTTGCCAAGAAGACCCCTTATAAGAAGATACAGTAACATCCGACTTGGCAAACTATCTCCGCACCATAACCTGCCACGCGGCATACGTTTCTCCACGCAGAACTGCATCACCAGCACCTGACACCAAACAAACACGTCTGCCTGCCAGAGAGACGCAAACCACCGCTGATAAATTAATCAGCTAACAAAGCTGCCTCCCATATTAATAAAGATATGTTTGTCATCAGGCCAAGCACAGCATCATTGCTGTGTGACGAGGGTGATATGAAAGTGTGTGTGTGTGTGCTGGAATGTGTTTGTGTAGAAAGAAAGCAGGTGTTGACCCCGGTGATATGATGAACAAGTGGTTGCTATTTAAAAGCACAAAGAGAGATTGGAAAAAGACGGCATTGGAGAAAAGGTGGCGTGTCATTTAGCCTCTGTGCGTGTGTTGAGAGCAAAGGTTTGCTCTTTCACAGATTTCTTTATTTCTGCATTAAAAGGAGTCTTTGTATTTCATTTCTTGTTTGTGCCACAGCCATTATATGTCAAGAGTGTGTGGTCACCCTCTTCCTCCTCTCTCTCTCTCTCTCTCACTGTTTTTGCATTAATTACATATTTTCCCACCACTAGGTGGAGCTCTTCCTTTTCCTCAGGAGCCCTCCCTCAGTCTCCGCTCACTTCCTTCCCTGTGGATGTGGCTGCCAGCTCTCTGACTAAAGCAGCGGATGGATCAGCGGTGGATAACAAAAGGATGGATATGATCCCTTCGATATCCCCCCTTTCTCCAACTCTGGCCTCCTCTCCAACTGGCACCAGCATGTGTCTCATATCTGGTGTGTGTCTCGGCTCTGATTTAGCTGGATTACATTTACACCTGGTGTTAAAATGCATCTCCGGTATACATGCTTAAATTGGATTTCTCTTCCCGTCTCCAAAGCCTCAGCAGATTGCTGCGCACATCTGTTGTAGTTTTCCCCTTTTTACACCAACAGCAATGCATAAATGAGTTCAACTGTGGGATACCGTTTACGCACCTTCTCTGCTCCGGATCAACCCTCACTCACAGGTGGAACTTCTGGCACAGCACTTAATAAAAAAGTGTAAAAGTTACATCAGGAATAAAGAGTATGTGTTAGTTAGTCTAATCCAAATACGAAAGACTTTTACAAAGACTTTATTATCATATTTAGGGCTTTTAAAATGAGGTAGTAATTTTACCAGGTAACCAAGTCATTTGCTTGTTTTTCAGCCACTAGTATACTCAGAGTTGGATGAGCCAGCTATGCAGCCCCCCAAGTATGTATTGGTTAGTAATAATTCATTATTTTTGGTCATTTAAGCACAAATTAATTTTGGAATATGCACCATGTATGATTAATATAAACTGAAATAATAAACTTAGATTTTAATTTGTGTTCCTTCTACATGATAGGGCCTCAGGAGCAGATAATAATGCAGATGTTACCTGAAGTGATTTAGTATTACACTTAATGATAATGAATGACTCCCCAGAAGGGGGTGACTCCATTATGGTACAGCATGGTGAGTCAAGATGGTCATGGTCAAGTAGAAAGTTGCACCCCCTGTAGCGGTGGGTGCTGTCTGTTCTAGAGGGGGGATCTGACCTGCAACAGACCAACAAGCTCCTACGGGTCTGGGGCCGGCCTAAAGCAGGAGTGAGCAAAGAGAGCAAGGACAAAGCAGGAAGACAAAAAAAGGGACAAAACAAACAAATAAAACCAAAACAGATAAATGCATGGATAAAAGAAAGCGAGGCTGTGATTATCCTAGAGGTCACCACAGGTCATTTTATACAGTGAGGTCACGTTTCAAAAAATGGTCTCACTACAATGAAATGGCTACTATGGGGACTAACATCATCACACATAAATACAGTTGGGCTCATTGGATCCACAAGAGTCTCAGCTTTACAGTGATACCCAATTTATGTAATTCAAGACTGTTTAGGGACCCCAGTATGCAGAAATATTCAAATACATCATTTTAGGTCAGGAGTCAGAGGTTGAAAATGGCCATGCCAGTTTTTCCTTTAAATCTTTATTTAGCCTCCTTTCTGACAAGCCCATGGATTCTTTACGTTTTTAGTTTCATATGATATCTGTACCTTCTCTCTGGCTCTAAAACTGAAACTTCTACACCCTCTGAAAGACCGTAAAGTCGGTCGGGATCGCGGGTCTCAAAGGAGGGTAACTTGGGTATTTTTCAACCTGGACCCTATTTTCCCATGCTTTTGTGTCTAACTGACTAATAGTGACAACAATTCCTGAAATTGTTCCAGTATTGAGGGAGAGCGCTGTAGATGGCAGCTGCTCATTGGCTGTATGGGATCTATCGGGGTAAGCTAACACCGTCATTTACGTCCACTAAAAGTGCTTGTTTTTGCCATGACAGGCTCTGATTGTTATTATAAGTGTCTGACATTATGAGAGAGTCTCGCTCAAAGAGAAGTCGCATTCTGAAATCTTGTGATGTGTTGCCGGAAGACAACAGTGGATTAGTGGAATACGTCCAAAATTTTGCTTAGCGTTATCTAAAAGATTTTCAACGTCATGGCTGAACAATATTTAGCTGATTTAGACAATGTGGATGACGTCTTTGAATTTGATGGCCGCCCGTATTTATTTGAGCCAGAGTATACAGATATTCACATTTCACAACGAGACTTCTCCTTGAGCGGGACTTTGACACAAAAAACAAACAGACCAGCTCAAGCTAAACGTAAAGAAATACATTTTTTTCCTCCACAAAAACATGGGAAAATAGGGTCCAGGTTGAAAAACAAAGAAGTTACTGTTCAAGTGAAAAGTGATCATAGTTCAGTACTGCAATTCTAATCCACTGCAGAGTGCCTTTCCTTAAGGTTGTCTCAACTTATTGATCAAACTGGACAGCAACAGAGTAAAAGACCAGCGTCTGGTTCACAAGTAGTTTAGCCGACTCAGCTAGCATTCAGCACCGTGACTGAAAGCATCAGAGAGGCGAGCAGAAACAAGTGTGAAGAAACAGGGCGATACAGGGCCCACGCTGCTCCACGCCATGCTGCTTCGCACCACGCTGCTCCTCGCCATGCTGCCCTCCTTTTCCATCACCCTTCTCTATTTCCACTACAGTTAAGTAATAGGAATAATTGCAGTTAGGTCATCGTGAGACACGATTAGGTAAAACTGCACTAAATAGTTAAAATCATTGGTTTGTTACGCTGAATACCAGTCAGACAGCTCTCTCAACATGCTGAACTGGCAGAAGAGCTCCTAGTAAGATCCACTTAAATCCATCAGTGCAGACAAACTGAACAAACTATAGAGGATGTATTTGTCCAACAATGCCTAAATGATACAGACTTGGAATATAAACTTTCTTAAGCTAATGTATTATAACAATTTTCACTTATTTATCTGTGATAAAATCCTACATTAAATATTCACATACTAGCTTGTCTCAGGGCCTTCCGTCCACTTTGAAGTTACAAGTTGAGTATTGAGGTTCATTCTTGACTTTGGGAACACATATCTGTGATAAAATACTCTAAACTGGAAAACGTGTTCACTTTACAATTGTTTTAAGGAGCCTTTGGCTGTATCCCATAGCCTTCTTACTGGAATACTCAAAGAAGGCTGTGCACTATACATGAACCAGAATACTCAAGAGCACACAGACAGGATGTCTTTGAAGGACATGAAGGATGCTCTGGAGTCAAAAGCTCTGGAAAAAGTTACTAGGTGAAGTCACTGTATGTGGCATTAATACACTACTATAAGGATGTATATATATACTGTGTATGTAGCAGCGTCATCATGCAGAAACCTACGTCAGGTCATGATGGAAAACGTTTTTAGAAATTCTTGGGAAAATAGCATGTTGACGCTAACACATACATACATACAAACATATGCTCCGACCAAAATTTGAATGACCAATGGGAAGCTACAGAATGACACAAAAACCTAAAAAATAATAATAATAATGGGCATTTAATGGCTTATAACTAATCTATAAAGATTTAGTAAATTATTTATTAACAATTTACAGTTCATAAACCCTCTATAAGTGACTTATTAAAGAGTTGTGGAAGTAATTTTTAAAGATCATCATTTACTCAATAGGTTCAACCTTTTCCTAAAGTACAGTACGCCGGCTGTCCGGAAGAGGCCCATGTTGTAAAAATACCTTTGTTCCTTATTTGGATGTGTGTGTGTGTGTACACATTGCATCATGACATGAAGGAAGCATGAAGGTTTCATGTTAACGTGTGGTCAGCACTAGGGATGCAACGATACCAGTATCGGGTCCGATACTGTGTTCATATGCTCGTACTTGTACTCGCAAAACGGCTCCGATACAACGGCACCGATACCACTTTACGGCAGCGTGACGTTAACCTCTCGTCACCATCTTTCGGGTCCTATCGCACATGCTCACGCTCCACCTCCCCGACGGTGCGGGTGAGACCGGCCGGCGGTGCGCCCGACCCCGCGGGGCCGGGATCCCACCTCAGTTGGCGCGCGCCGGCCCTCACTTTCATTGCGCCACGGGGTTTTGCTTGCAACCTCTGACTCGCGTGTGCGTTAGACTCCTTGGTCCGTGTTTCAAGACGGGTCGGGTGGGTTGCAGACATCGCCGCAGAAACCTGGCGCCTTTTACGTGGGCCGAGCCCCGCCCTGGGGGCACGACGCGGTTGGGGCGCAATAAGGACAGTCCCGGTGACACTTTGGCCATGGCCCCGGGAAGCCCCTCCGCCCCGAGTCTTTCCAAGCCTCCAAGCCGACCTAGAGCTGGTCGCGGCGCACCGCCTCGTGTGCGGGACTCCCCAGCCTGCCGTGTGTCGCTCACACCCTCCAGCTGGCTGTTAACGAGGCTCTATTGGCACAGAGAAGTATTCGTATCGGTACTCGGTATCGGCGAGTACCCAAATGTAAGTACTTGTACTTGTACTCGGTCTGAAAAAAGTGGTATCGGTGCATCCCTAGTCAGCACACTGACTGACTGGCTACTAAGAATAAGTAAAGTAAGTTGACCAATAGAAGAGGTTTTCTCTGTCTGGGTAAAAGTATATAACTTGTGAAATATCTTTCTTCTCCTTCAACTTCTAGTCTCCTGTGTTAAGGTATCATTGTCTCCTAATTGCAATTATATCCGTTGACTTCTACATCAGTGTTTTGTGTGGTTATTCCGAGTGCTTTAAAACAGAGTGATACTCTCAACCACACGACATGTAGACAGTCTGCACACAGCCATGCTGGGACCTTGGGACCACTGATAGGATGAATGTGACTGTGTTGTTTTGTAAAGGAACACTACAGTCTTCTCTTTCCCAGATAAAACACAGCTGTGTACAAAGTGACACAATTTTTTCATTATGGTCACTGAGTGTTGATTGACAGACTGGGCTTTGGCAGGGTTTAGCAGTAGCAGGCTGGTGTAGCGGAGTAAAGACTCTGTGCCCAGGGGCCTCCTCACTCCTTAATCCATCCTTGATGACGACGTCTTGACAAACATACTTGTATAAGCCTTAATCACAGTTCGAGCCTCACAGGGCTTTACCCTGCCTCATTACGAAGAAATACATCAAATGACACACACCAATAACCTTCATTAAGAGTCTCTGGAAAAACCTCAGTTTCTGTGCATAGTGAGTTCATTTGAAGGTGGATTTAGATGTGGCCAGTTCACCCAAATAACAAAGAAACATACTTTCTTATTTTTCTTTACAGTAGTAGATTTTGAGATATCCACCTGTGAGATTTCTGCCTCCACTCCAATATAATAATATATTGCTGACACGCAAAAAGCAAAAAATGCCTAGCGATAACATGCAAATGACTTAAGAAATTGGCATTTTATGCCATACACCATTTGGTGATACGAGGCTGTGCTCACAGCACTGACAAATAACATTTTAAATAATCAGCAGCAACATCTCTTCCTGCAACCAGTGTCCATGTTAGTTAGTCTGGATAGTCTACAGGTTTTATTAGAACTGCTCTCTATGAAAGAAAGAGAAATAAACATCCGAGAGGCCAATACCAGTGATATTCACCTTGGGTAAAGAACAGCGTTTGACAAAAAGCAGTAAAAGGTTAACAGTCAAGTCAATAATAATAAGTGAACCCTGAGTCAAGATTATTTTGTCAAACTAATTTAATTTAGTTGACAAAGCAATCTCAGCTCAAGGTCCATCAGCTGTTCTGGAGCTTTTGATATTTATCATATCAGCAGATGGAATTGCCCACTTTAAATCAAATTGTTCATTTTCTATTTTTCAGAGCACTTTGAGTTTCTATTTTTCCAAGCACTTTGAGTTCATGTACAAAGTTCATTCTTGATATTGGAAACAGTAGTTGAGAAAGATCGACCTCAACTTAATGGAATTAAATGTTATTACACTCATACAAACAACATAAAAACAGATGATTTCATTGTAACAGATGTGACAGGGGCGGTGAAGAAACCAGAGGCTTATACAGTGGAGCTCCCCAAAATTAAGAATAAAACAAACTACATATGAAGCAAGTCTACTCTAGACAATGATCTGAGTAGAATTTGCTCAACACCAGCAAACAGGGGTCACGTTGTCTCCATTTCTTCCTGTCTTTCTCTTTGGCTTGCTCC
>CAKALU010065979.1:14712-54765 GCA_916700995.1 Hozukius guyotensis
TGCCCCCCCCCCCCCCCCTTCCTCTCTTCCTCCTCTCATCCCCTCCTTCCTGTTGTAAATCCACTGTCTTCTCAGCCGTGTGTGATTGACTCTAGCAAAGCTGATTGGTTCTAATTACTCCAACACATTGCTGATTAAACCTCTGACACGCAACATGTGTGGATTGGAACACACCCATACACCTGAACACATCTGCAAACACAAAAAGAGTTGTTATGCCTGCCAAATCCTAAACCGTGACTGTCAATCTAATATATCCTATCTGTAATCCCTTAAAATTTAAAAGAATAGTTCAACATTTTGGGGAAATATTTGCTCTCTTTCTGAGTGAGATGAGAGAGAAGACCGACATCAATCTTATGTCTCTGTGTGCAGGCAGAATATTTTGCATTTTTATGAATCAATATTCTGTTACTGTAATGCCTATTTCTCTCCTCAAATGTTTTCAGAATCATCTTGTAGTGTACTGTTTAGCTGTAAAATGAGAAAGTTTGTGACCCGGCAGCCACGTTGACAACAGTTGAGGAAATACCAAGCACCGCCCATCAGCTTGGGAGGTTGCTCTCCTGTCTCGCTTGCCGTTACTAAGCAACCAAAACCAGTAATTTAACAGGAAGCCTCACTGACTAAACTAAACACAATCAAAACATAGAATAATGCATTTTCAGCACTGTAAATCCCTCACAGTAGCTTTACATTTGATTTCTCTGTCAATTTATCTCAACTTTCAACCGGATGTCGTGACGTCCTCGGACAAAAAGGGTGAGGCCAGTAAAATAGTCCATCGGACAGATATAAAGCTGTAGGTAGTCTTGCACTAAAATGATTAACTTCTGTTCCATATATTTACCGTCGACGGATATTTACGGAACAAAGAAAAGATATCAGCCGGCTGTGATTGGTTGTTCCTCGTCACATGACATGTAGTACGTGCTGCAGCGTTCCAAAAGTTGAACGTTTTTTATCTCGGGACGCAGCCGTCGCATCTCGAAAAATAAGCGCTTGGGAACGTTTGTGCGCCGCGACTGTGTTGCTTCGCGGCGCACAAGAACTCCAGGCCCTCCAGGCCCTCAAAACGGCAGTCCACAAACTAATGGGTGACATCACAGTGACTACGTCCACTTCGTACATACAGTCTACGTTCAATACCCAGACACATATATTTCCCAAAATGTTGAATTATGCCTTTAATATTAAACCCAAAGCTAAAAATGTAACAAGTGCAAATCAAAATATAAAACTGGTTGTCATAAGGCAGAAAGTACAACAACACACCCGACCACACACACACATACACGTTCCGCAGGATGGCAGGGATTACTCATTCGGGCTCCACAGCGCAGCGAGCCAGACGGCAAAATCAATTAAGTTCAGCTTATAGCTTCACAAGTTAAAGCATCTGCAAATATTTGATAAATGTCAGCTCTCTCATCGCTCAATCTCTTTCCACACCGGCCAAAATCCTCTGTAATCATAGGAAACTCCTCTCACAGAAACAAACTGGAGATGTGACAGTTTTTTTAATGTAAAAGTGCACCTACTGATTATTAATAGACTGCTGTTACCCCAGTGTGTGGAAGTGCTATGTCGAAAGGAGTCCAGTGTCACTTAGCATTTGTGGTGGTGGCACGTAGATAATTATCAGCTATCTGATAACATGCCGTCTAATTTGTAATTGTGTTTGAATGTGTGTGATCTCAGCCCTCTGCCTCTGATTAGCTGCCTTTATCTGTGTGGAGAACACTGGGATGTAAAATTGCTGGATTAAAAAAAGTAAAAGTTAGCAACTCAATTGCCAGCATATTTCATAGCCCTTATAGAATGTATATTAATAGAATCACTGGTGATGCAATGTGCTTCCTTATAAGGCCCCAGAGTATGGAATTTTAAATTGAAATTGTATGTATGACACAAAATTGTGCATGCATGAACCTCAGACAAATTGCTTCATAGAAAACTCAATAACAAGACTAAATATGTGTTCAGGCAGAAGTAAAGTGAATTTTAGATGCATGGTTGCATACAGAATTCATGGATTGCGAGTAAACGCTAATACTTGCAAATTGTTGACTCTAAACAGTTTAGTGGGAGTCACATGGCGAGCACAGGTTTTAGTTTTGATCTCTGTACAGGTGCCAAGCTCACTGTGAAGACAAATTTGACAGTCACAACATTTCCAGCACGTAACAGAAATCATGTCCATTAAACATTAGTGAGCTTTAGAGGTGTTAGAAGACATATTTCTTTTAAACTTTGGACAGAGCCAAAGACGGAAAACGAAAAATTGCACTTTTATTGAAGCATTCCGAATCAACTTCATAGATGCAGCCTACAGAGATGAGAATAAAAAGGAAATTATGACAAATAATAGACGAACTAAAGTAATGCTCACATTCAGTGTTACTCATAAAAACACATTGTGTCTCATTGAGGTCTAATACATGTATCCAGTGCATTTCCTTCCTCAAAACATTTGTAAGACAGATTTTAATAGTATTTATTAGTATTTTAAATATATAATTGTTTACATGTTTACTGGCTTGCAGTCTTCTTCCTTGCCTTTGTTGGTGTATTGCAGCATATTGTGGCACGTTACCGAAACCTGTTGATCAACGGAATACCAATGTGACACCAGTGGTAGGACCGTGTAACACATAAATGTGCATGTGCATGCACAACACTAAAAAAACGGGCACACATTGAAAAACAGCTCAATCGTGGTCTAAAGCTCCAGAGGTAACCTTACACTCGGTCCACACAGGGAACGTAAGCAGCGCGTGGCGTCTGCGGAACCTGCTGTTTTTTATTTCAGCGTCCGTGTTTACAGGTTAGAGCAGCCACACTGCCCGCGTGAGCAGTGTGGCTGCGTGCCAGGTGCGCCTCTTCTAGAGATTTGAGCCCTCAAGTGTTTTTTCTACGGACAGAATTCCTTCATTTGGTAACACAAGGCTTTTATTCTGAAATATTTGCAGCACTGTTGTAGAAAATGCAGTGATTTGCACGAATGAATAAAGTACGGGGTTTTAATTGTGGATTATTTCTATTATTTACAAATGAGCACACGCTTCTTAAACTTTTTCTGTCTAAAATAAATATAAATGACATTTATATTGAAATGAAATGGCTATTACGAAAGGCAAACTCTATGTAGAAAGAAAAGGCTGGCAGCAGCAGCATCAGCAGAAACGCTGCTGGTGTGGACACCCCACGCGTGGGACACACATTAGTTCAGTGAGGCAGCCGTCATGCACTGCTCAAGCGGGCGGTCAGGTGTCCAAGCGTTAGGTTGTATATGGTCGGGAGGGGCAGTGAGGATCTCACCTCTGACAGACAGAAAGTGGATACTCAGCTTTGATGTTCAGCAACAAATATGAGGACGCTAAACTGAATACACATTTAAGTGCACAATCATTCTTAATCTCATCTGGCCACCGACAGTTGGGTGGCGGCAGGGTCGTGGATGGATGATCAGTTCTTATCAGATAACATCTTAGCAGCCCGGTAGCCAACACTGTGTGGACCGGTACTGGGAATCACTGGCTTAGAGCAATCAGATAACATGATTGATAAACATTCATAGCGTGATCTAGACATGTGGCAGGGTGTTTTTATCTATTATGGCTGTGGGCTGCATTTCATGGTATAAGTGATTGTCAATGACTGGGCTATAACTTGAATGAAAAAATATCTTGTTATCACGTGAAAAGGATCTTGTAAAAATGAAAGCGGCAGTAGGCAGAATGTTTTTGGCATCATTGGGCAAACATTCCATAATAACCTTTCAGCATATTGTAATTCAAGTGTTCTGAGAGAAAACTAGATTTCTGCACCTCCTCATGGCTCTGTTTTCAGGTTTTAGAAAATCTAGTCTGTGACGGGAGACTTTGGCCAATCACTTGCCATTTCAGAGAGAGAGCGTTCCTATTGGCTGTTCATTCAGCAGAGGCAGCTGTCAATCACTCACAAACTCCGATAAAGATTTGCTCCGGCTGGTGGGCGGTGCTTGGTATTTCCTCAACAGATCTCAACGTGGCTGCCGGGTCACAAACTTTCTAATTTTACAGCTAAACAGTACACTACAAGATGTTTCTGACAACATCTGAGGAGAGAAATAGACATGACAGTAACAGAATATTGATTCATATTTGATCAGCGCTGCCTAGTTTGACCGTTTGGTCAGAGTTTGCAAGTGAGTTTGACAGCAGCTCAGAGACGGCAAGGCTCTAGCTCGGCTCTGATTGGTTGTTTTCCTCCGGTCTGTGAAATCATGCAGATGCCATTAGGAGCACCGGAGGACACAGAGGCACATGATTTTTTTCAGATTACCTGTCTCATGCACTACTGTCTGGATATAGTGACCATTTTATACAAATAACATTTTTTAATCATATTTGCTCAATTTCTACCCACTGCTACTTTAATCTCATCAGGACGAGAAACAGCTATTTCGTTGCCATGGTGACAACAATATACTACTGTACATTAGTATGTTAATATGTGTAGGTGTGTTCTTGTGTTAATGCTACAAAACTGTTACATACATGTCCCTGTTTACCGCTATATGTAACTCTATATACAATATATAGTATGTCTCCGCATCACACAAGTCCTCTTCTCACATGGTGTTGTCGTGACTTCTTTGGGACTCATTTATAGGCAAAGGATTATGGGAGGTTTATCTTCCAGCTACAGTATGGTGTGAACATTTAGGGCATGTCAATCAGAGGTGCCTGGTGCCAGGAGACACTGGATCTGGCTGGACATGTATTTATTATCAAAGAAAAGAGTCCCAGGCTCTTTTCCAGCATCACGGTGCAACAATCATATAGTCATATCATTCTATAGTCACTTGAAGTTGCCACACACAACCACAGTCCTCTAAAGGGATTGAGCGTTGCTATAATGCCTGCCCTGCTAAAGCATGAGCTGCAGTTGTCCAGGTATTATCCGATACCCTGTTTAAACAATAGTTGTATTAAGAAAAGTAGGGAGGAGGTCAGGTGGATGGTTGGGTCAACAAACACAGGCTTTCACCCAGGAGACCGCTGTCCATGTCCCGTGTGAAACCAAGTCAACATTGACTCATTTAACCTTAGTTTTGTTACATCACTTACGCAATTAACTAACGCCATGTAAGTAGGTAACAAGTGCACTTATTTTACGTGAAACAACAATCTTTTCTAAGACCTAACCAAGTAGTTTTGTTGCGTAAGTAAACCTAAAAACTAAGTAAAGTTATGTTGGAAGTTTATTTTGAAAAGACACTATTAATACATAACTGAAACGTCATAAACCAACACTAGAGGAGTACCTACAGCGTCCTAGTTTGACTATGTACTAGTATATAGCTAGCAGTTAGTATAAAAAAATCAACATACGTTACCATTTTATACTAACAAGAAATTATATAATATGTACAGAATTGGACATCAAGCAAACTTTGTAATGTCACAGCCACATAAACTTCACAAATAGATATCAAACTGTGTCAAGATTTAATACTTTGTAGGGCTGTCAAAGCGGTAATAACACGTTAACGGGATCAGTTTTAAAGCTAGATTGAAGATGCTAGCATCATATGTAACATACATACATACTAGCTTGTTGTGAAGGAGGCTAAATAACACTTATAACAGAAACTGCCATGGCCATTTTCAAAGGGTCCCTTGACCTCAAGATATGTGAATGAAAATGGGTTCTATGGGTACCCACGAGTCTCCCCTATGATGATCCGTTTTGGGCAAGTCATAGTGAAGTCAGCACAGTGTCAGCTGTCGGGCTTGAATTTGCTATGTTGTGATTTGAGCATTTTTTTTATGCTAAATGCAGTACCTGTGAGGGTTTCTGGACAATATTTGTCATTGTTTCGTGTTGTTAATTGGTTTCCAATAATATATAGTATACCAGCATATTTGTTCACTCAAATTAATTTGCGATTAATCACGGACTATGGACAATCATGCGATTAATCCCGATTAAATATTTTAATTGATTGACAGCCCTAATACTTTGTTTTCCAACATCTTTCTGGATCTGTCTCAACACCATTCGCAATGTTTGTTTTTTTCAGCTGTCAGCAGCTCCTCCATTTTGTCTGTGCATTGCAATTGAGTGTTGCCTCAAGTACCAGTGAGATACAAAATACAATCCAGGAATACCAGTTGGAGTAACAGATTATTGTGTTTAGAGCTTAACAGATGCACAGTTCATAAAACTCACAGACAATATTTAACAACTCTCACGGCAACAATTATTCTACATTTTGAATAGAAATGCCAATTTTTTTCTGTTTTCGTAAAAATCTCTTATTGTCCACCTGTTATATAATGACGGTTCTTTCCTGACCACATCTGGCCACTATCTTTTATTTATTCTTATTTTTCTATCATATCGGTTACCAGACAAATCATTCCAGTGTGGTGTGGGAGGATTTTACTCAACCATCTGAAAAACCACCTGCCTCACGCTGTGGTAAAGAGCTGCTCAGTGTCCTGTGATGCTGCTTCAGAGGCTTTCTCACGTCACGGTGCCAGGAAGACAGTTTTGGCATGAGAATTCTCTCTGCACAGTATATCCGCTATCCACAGCAACTGGCACTGCCTCCATCTGAACCGTCCTACTCAACACCATGTATTTTACATCAAGTAAAGGCTCATGATCACATTCACATCCCACTCAACTCCACCAGGTAAATATCAACCAAAAAGCATTTGGATCCTTGCAAACACTTGACGGATTCTGTGGTTTATATCATCCCGTGACAAGTCCTCATTTGAAGCTGTTTGGCACTGAGCAAAGGGTAAACAACACTTCATATCCTTCAAACATTATTGTACTATTTCAGTTCATTTTCCCCATGTGGGGTGTACATCTGCTGTATCTCCTGATATTTCTATGATCAAAATATGTCAGAAATTTCAAGATCTGAGGTCTTTTATTCAACATATTCATTCACTCCGGTGCCGGGTTAGGCAGAGCTGTGTGTTAAAACACTGCCTTTAAAAACTTCATAAAATGCTGTGCTCGTCTTTTTTCAGAATTGTTTCTAAAAGACGAGGCCTTAATGCTACTAAAACAACACTCCAAGTGTATTTTGTCCAAACAATGTTTATTTGGCAATGATCTCAATATTTTAGTTACAAAATCAACACACAAAATTGTATTTTTACTTTAAAATATTTTTGACCGTTTTTATATTGAATGTGCTTACTTGACTTTGGATTCTTATTATCTACGTTTTACTTGATCACATTTCATTCCTATTATAATAAAACTACTCCATCTGGAGTCAAAATTATACAATTTAGTTGTATTTTATTGATTTTATACTGTGCACAATGGTAGAATGTGATGATGCACAGGGTAAATGTCATGGCCGGAGGCTTCATTGTGTGCACATAGCCTCCTGTAGTGGATATCAGTAGTATTTTATAGCCAGATTCCCTTTCAAGAGGTAGAAAACCCATTTGGCACACTTTGGGTATCCAAGTTGCCAAATGGAGAGTCCGCCTGGTCCTATCCTTACTAAAAACCTTTGTAGAATCTATGTGCTTTGTGTTATGTATATCTGCTTTGGCACAGTTGTAGTCAAAGAGTTGCTGAATGAATTCAGTGGCATCTCTGTGCATGGCATCCTTGCTATAATGGTGTTATCCACTGTCTAATCGAGAAAACATTTCAGGCAAGGATAAAAATGTAATTTTTTCCTTTGGTTCATCACAATTTACTCAGGCATAGTGACAGTCACAATGTTACTTGCACTGGGGATGCATTCTCTGAGGTCTTACCTATCCATGGAGACCAAGATCATGTATATAGACCTGGTAGTTGTGGAGCTATTCTTGATTTATTTTGGGTATGTCTGTCTAGGCGAACCACACCTTCCAGCAGGGCTTAAGAGGTTAACTGGAAAAGGGTATGGAGAATGTAATCTGTCACATGTATCTCTCTAAGAGCCTTTGCACACCAAGTCCGTATTTTTTATAAATAATACTATTTTTTTTTTAAATTATTGCCCGTCACATTGTATCAATCACAGACTCCGAAAGGTTCACCCACCACAGAAGTTTTCGGAACATGTTTGATTTTCTGAGTTTCTGAGTTGTTTGACCAGTCAGAGCCACCGTAAATGCCAACGTCAGCATCCAAAATGGCATCTGATAAACTGATTCACTTCATACATTTATCTCCCAGCACAAAGCCCTTTATGACAAAGTAAAAAATACAGAAATGCGTAATTTAAAGATAGATTGTGGCAGGTGATTGCAGAACAACTTGGAATCTCGGATGGTAGGTACTGATTGGAAAACAAAGGATGTAGCCAACGAAAGTTTGGACAGTAGTGATTGTGCTTTAGGCAGCTAAACGTTAGCTTCTTGCTTATGTCATTCATTCATTAGCCCCGTTTGGGACCAGCACTATCCATTGCATCCAAGCAATTAATTCCTCACGGCTTGATTTCGCCATTTTGTTTCGTATTAAGAATTGTCGCGACAAATAGAATAATAAAATGCATCGGATGCAACAGTATGCAAGGTTTCTTTGCGTAACAGTTTTTATCAGATGACGGATACAAAAAAATACAGACTTGGTGTGCAAAGGCCTCTGCGTAGTCACAGCATGAAACAGATTTATTTTTCAACTGTGATTTGTAACCATTTAGAAGGCACAGACAAATGATGATGACATCCTGCTGATAGGGGCGTCAGATCAGACAACATTTCTCACTTTTATGTTGTTCTACGACATGGAAAAATTACATGTCATTTAATATGGAGAACTTGTTAAAAAAAAGAAGCAAATACAGCAGCAGTGCACTGAGTCAGAATCAGCAGTCTTCACCAGTCTCACTAAAACAAGTCAGCAATCATGTTCCATCAAATCAGTGTGTATCCCATGTATCTGAGAGATACATGTCTGTTGGCCTCTGTTCTGTAGAGCCCCGAGGACTTTATTACACTCCCCGCTGAGCCTCTTGCTGCTGCTTGGATTCAATGGGGAGCCCCCTCAGAAGCAGAGCCTGTTCTGCCATAACATTAATATATAACTATCTGTGCGATAAATGATCCTACATCCTGCAGCATATCTCTAACAGAAGACTATTTGTTATTTTAATTTGCTACATTTACTCTCGCTTCTTTCTTAAGTGAAATGTCAATTTCCTCTCCTCTGAATGATTAGGAAATAAGACGTGTTGATATTTATGTCCATATGCAAACCTATGCCCTGCCAAAATATTTTCAGCTCGTGCTTTCCGGCCGCTTGCATTAAAGGGCTTCTCCATGTCAAAGTTCAATTTCAGTCCCAGTCTGCCCCTGGGTGTTGGTAAGTGTAGTTTTAAACTCTGGACAGAGCCAGGCTTGCTGATTTCCACTGTTTTCAGTGCTTTTATGCTAAAATGAGCTAAGCTAATAACATTCCGACGCCAGTTTTCTTACACACAGACATGTTATCCTCACATCACTCACAGAAAAGTGTTTTTTCCCAAAATGTCAAACTATTCCTTTACTATGGGGTACTTGTGGCAGGTGAAAGTGATATACAGTGAAGTCAAATATTTACAATATAATTGCTCAACTAGAAAAATAAAAAAGCTATAGAACCATTAGAAATAATATGCAAATGTTTAAAGTATTAAAGCAGCAGTGGGTAAAATTGGAGAAAATATGATTTAAAAAAAGTTATTTCTATGAAACGGGTCACTATATCCTGACAGTAATGCATGAGACAGGTAATCTGAAAAAAAAAAAAAAAAATCTGCCGTCTCTGAGCAGCTGTCAATCACTCGCAATCTCCAATCAAATGGTCAAACTAGACAGCGCTTATCAAATATGAATAAGTAGTGTACTGTTTAGCTGTAAAATTAGAAAGTTTGTGATCCTGCAGCCATGTTGAGATCTGTTGAGGAAATACCAAGCACCACCCACCGGCAGGAGCAAACTTTCTCATTCTCATTGGACTTACATTCATCAGGTGGACACAAACACAACTCCAAATGAATGCTAATGTTGCGTTGTATCTAATGGATGTGTAAATAAGCAGCTGCTTGCTAGAACGTTGGTCATAACAACATTATTCCTGCTGCCATGAAGTGGCCAAAAAAACGGTACAATGCTGCCTCATAACTTAGTAGGTAACACATTCTCGCTCCCAACTCGTCAAATACCGACGCTAGAGGTGTACCTATAGCTTCATAGTTAGGAGCTCAGGGCCACTGACCAAGCATTGGTATTTGACAAAGTGGGAGTGAGAATGTGCACTGGGAGGAAAGCAAAATGGAGTATAGCTGCAGTACTTAGCCACCCAGCAGTGTGATTCATTCGTCAATCCAGGTAGACTTGATGTTGTCGTGCCGACGAGCCAATGGATGGCAACGATGCCTCCTTCCTGTGCTCCCATCAGCCTGACAAATGAGAGCAGAAAAGCAAAGAAAAAACACTTTGTCAGTCAGATGAGCTACAATGGCTTTTTAATATTGGCACGCTGATTGGATTTGAATGTTTGTATGAGTGTGTGTGTGTGTGTGCGAGTATTTTACTGCCAATATGGGTGAGCTCCACACCTTCAAATCTTTTGACCGCTTTAATCCCCATCAGGTTCCACACTCAGTGTGTGTGAGCCTCAACAAGTTTACCCCCGCAGAGTCACTATTTGCATTCGTCTGCTCGTTCTGTGTCTCCGCTCAAGGAGAGACTCCAGGTACTCCGCCGGCTTTGACTACGGGACCCCAGCCAAGTATGCAGAGAGAGCATGAAAGTGATGAAATGCGTTGTAAGTTCATTTTCTCTAATCATTTTTCACACACAGGGATGGATTTGGAGTTCCAGTCGGCTGATGTGCTCCGTCAAGGGAGACACATGAAGAGACTTCAAAAATCATAACAAAGCTCTGTATTTACTCCAAGCAGAAGCCATTCAGAAGCTCAGAGAAGCAGTGATAGACTTTCACCACACGTAGAGCGGGAACACACAGCACAGAAATATATTTCAAGTCCTGACAGTCAAAGAGGGAGAAAAAAAACCCCTCCTCATTCTTATGCATCCTCTTTTGTCTTTGTTTGAGGCAATAATGGCTGACAGAGGGGACACAAAAATTATAAATCTGCTCGGAGGGAAAACGCAACACATGGATTTTCATAATGATCTATTATTCACACGCACATACACACTCGGCAAAAAAAAATCTCTTTGCTTTTACTAAAGCTCCATTCTGGAGCTCACGCTCAGCGACTGTTAAGACAAATGAAAGCACTTTTTCTGCAGTATAATTTGGATTTGTTATCACATTCTATTACGTTAATGTCTGCATGCCTGTGATGCATGCTCAGAGAGGGGAGAGAGGGCGAAAGAGAAAAAAAAAAAAGGCAGAGTAAGACAGAGTGAGGGCGGGAAATGGGGAAGTGTACCAACTAGAATGAGCTTCATATCCTTAAGGCAAGGCTAGTTAATATTAAAGTCAATTTATAACCTTTCATAGCGCCGGTCTTCAGAGGGAAATTCATCTTGCATGAAGGGTGATTTCTGTGACGAATCGCAATGCTCCGCAGATTGACTGTCGCTAATACACAGTTCACCTCTTTTTGCAATCTGGGTAAAGAATGTGGAGAGAAGTATGTGTGAATGCCAACGTAAGCATATCCACATTTGCACTGGACCGCTGTTTCAGCTCACTAAACCATCAGCTGTGGATTCTAGTCCCTGAATCTGAAATAATTTACAACCACAATTTCAAGAATTTCTACTGAACAGGCTATTGTAGACTGACAAGATATTAGTCATTGACTATGTTTACATGTACAAAATATTCAGCTTTTTTGCCCATATTCCGAAAAAAGACAATTTTCCTAC
Organism: Hozukius guyotensis; assembly: GCA_916700995.1. Lineage (NCBI taxonomy): Eukaryota > Metazoa > Chordata > Actinopteri > Perciformes > Sebastidae > Hozukius > Hozukius guyotensis. The sequence continues at coordinate 26,559 of CAKALU010065979.1, forward strand.
TAAGCTCTTGACATGGTTTATGAAAGGCAGTAAATCCACTGAAGTCGAGGTCCCCATCCTCCAAATAAATGTGTGCAAAATCATTTTTTTTTATCAATTTCTATGTGAATTTTTTCATACGAAAATCCATGCCTGTGACTGCTGAGCCCATTCTGAATATGATTTGGCTTTGATTACTGATCTTTTATATGTACAGATGACGTTCGCCAATGACACGGACCCCCTTATGTAACCTAATTTCAGGCGCTGCGAAAAAATAAGCGTTTTTAAAAGCATTCCTCAAAACGCCTACATTTTCCTCTGAATTTCTGAACCCATTACATGCTGCATTAACTCTTGAAATTATAATTTCCAGGAAACATTAAAGGACCAGTATGTAACAATTAGGGGGATCTATCGGCAGAAATGGAAACGGTAATAGGTATGTTTTCTTTAGTGTATAATTACCTGAAAATAAGATTACAACTGGCTCTAGAGAGAGACATTTGCGTATTTGTGTCGGCCACAGTAGTTCTTCTACACGCTTGGCACACGGGAGAAGTTTCAGTTGGTTGCAATCTGCAACCTCACTGTTGGATACCGCCAGATTCTACACACTGCTCCTTTAAGTATAAATTTAGTAAAAAATTCAACCTGCAAGTTGCTCTTTCACAGGGACAAAACTGATCTGCCTACACAACCCTTCATGTTAATGTGAAGGCTGCAGTGCCACAATGTTAAAGGTGCTAAATACAGGATTGGGAGCATTTCTATTGCCTCTCAGCAGCTCTCAACATGGTGACAGCGAGCCGGCAGCTCACAGCTAATGATGCTAGTGCTAGTACAAACAATGGCGGAAGTGCTGACAGAGCTAACAGTGTTTACCTGAGGGTACCATGCATCCCAGAAACACACCGCGCCTCTCAGAGACAATGGCACCCTGACATTGGAGACTCAAGCCCGGATCGGTTGCACGCGTCAGACCGCTTGGTGCTCTGCACGGCGCCGAGTCCTACGATGGAGAGAACTGGCTTGGGGCGTCGTCTGGAGGTTCCCGCTCTGAACGAGCTCAACCTCGGGGAGGAGACCGGCGGTGGCTCATTTTTAAAGGGAATGTGGCAGCTGCAGATCTTTACAACACAAAGAAGTGGTGCTCATCGAAATACAAGGTCGCCAAAATCAACTCAAAATAAAAGTTCCTTATGGTAACTTTGAATGGAAGAGAAACATGTGATATGACGCCATTAAATGGTTACTTATGCCTCGTGTAAAGCACTTTGACTTTGTGTATGAAATGTGCTGTATGAACAAAGTGTTCTTGCTTAGCCTCAGAGGGAAATGTAACCAAGGTCAGAGATCTTTCGTAGCGATTCATTGAATCATTAATCAGAGCGGGAGCCTGACCATAGAGAGCTGAGGCTGGTTTTATATGCATTGAGCTTGGTGGAATTATAGCAGTAATGTTAAAAAATGTCTATTTATTGAAACTTGGTTAAAATATAATTTGTATAATTTAATAAGATAGCAGAAATAAGAAAAAAAAAACTGTAAATCAATAGGATACATTTAGATTTTGTTTGACCTCTATTCTCCATTCTAATGGTCCAGGACTCAAGGGGTTCAGGGGGGTCAGTAACTTTTGTGACATGAGGTTCCAGTTCGTGTTAACTACTGTGCTGTATCCACATATTCAACTCAAAGAAACCAATAATGTCCAAACTGAAGCTGAATTAAATACTAAAGTCATTACATTTATCCTTTCAGCTTTTTTATCCCAGTTTACTATGACTGAAAGGCAAGGAGACCTTTACAATGCAGGGTCACATACTATGCACGATTCATGGGAAGCCTGGGAGGAGAACAGTATGTCAAATACAGTCTTGTCAAATATTCTGAAGCATAGTCCATTATATAGGTCTGGTAAATCCCTCCTTCAACCCAGTCTCACTCCCAACTCATCAAATACCGCCGAACTGGACTTTCAACTAACTCCAATGTAAGCCCACCCGCGGCGTTATTCGACGGTCGGAGCAAGTGACGTAGTATTTATAGCAATAACTTATTTTGTCACGTACGTTGTTAGTCATGTGACTCGTTGGTATCGTCAGTCCAGTGAGTCCCGTGACTCGTTATCGTCAGTCCCGTGAGTCGTTTGTTGAGTCAGTGAAGTTAACGTCAACCACAACCGTTTCCAAACCCTACCTAAGTGGTTGTGTTGCCTAAACCTATTTTCCTGTGAAAAACAAAGTTTATTTTGAAAGGACACTATACATGTAACAGGCGTATTTTGACACACCGTCCCCGGTCCGTCCAAAAGTATCGCAAGAGGGGTACCCCGTGTGTCGGTGTCCGACGCCGAGGGGCACTGACCAAGCGGCGGTATTTGCCGAGTTGGGAGTGAGAATGTGTTGCTCCTTCATATCGAAATATACCCTCTTCCTTATACAATCTTGTCCTATAGTGTAAACATATGTAGGTCATATTTAAGTCATAACAACAAGGGCCCCTTGGGTAACATATACCAAGAGGGCCTCTTAGAGCACGACGATATGCAAGAAGTCTGCTGTAGGAACCATGAGGATACAAAGATGCTACTAATTATATACAGTTGCCATGCATGTACACATTCACAGTATATGCATCAGTGGTCTTTTTATAGTGCTTACATCCTGACTGATGAGCCAACAATCACGCAATTAGGTGTTTGGGCAGATGGTGTGTGTATTGGCCAATTGGTCCATGGGTGTGTCATTTTGAATGGCAGTGATTTGAAATGATAAATAAGTGACTTTATGTCAGATTCCTGTATCGCATGTAGAGAACCGTGTGCAGTGTTGCAAAAAGTGCCGTGTTGAATTGCAAATTGGGTGCGAAGCAGGAAATGTGAGTTTTGGAGACTTGAGTTGAAGTGTCAGTTTCAATAACTGTGCTTTATGTGTCAGAAAAAAACTGTAATGTGAATGTGGATGATACTTGATCTTCTTAATAAGAAGAGTACTGGCCCATATCTCAATCTGGCAGATGGGGCTGGTGCATCCCTAGTGTAACGGGAACATCTTAGATAGTCGTTGCTGTAGTTAGCACCTTAGCGCCTGACACCCACACTCCCTCACCCTTCTTAAGTTAATTTTCAAATGTACATATGTGGACAAGCTGAGGGACAGTGTTTCATTCTGTTTAGCCATGTTAGCGGCATGGCTATAGGAATGGCAATGCCAGTCGATTGGATGTGGTCCATCATTTCGGTCCAGACTAAAATGGGTTCAGAGTGAAATATCTTGAAAATGATTGGATGGGTGGATACCCAATCTGGTACAGATCATCATGGTGTCCACGCAATGAATCCTAATGAATTTGGTGATCCCTAGACCTTTCCTTTAGCCCTCCCCTGACTTTTTGTTTAGGGGTACCATGAGGTTGACATTTGTGGATTTGACTGATATTTCTCAACAATTGGATGATGGATTGCCCTGACATTTGGTTCAGACATTCATGGCCTGCTCAGGTTGAATTGTAATCACTTTGGTGATCCCTTAAAGTGGCAGTAGGCAGTATATTTTTGTAATCATTGGGCAAAAATTCCATAATAACCTTTCAGCATATTGTAATTCAAGTGTTTTCAGAGAAAACTAGACTTCTGCTCCTCCTCGTGGCTCTGTTTTCAGGCTTTAGAAAATCTAGCCCGTGACGGGAAACTTTGACCAATCACAGGTCATTTCAGAGAGAGAGCGTTCCTATTGGCTGTGCTCCGGTCATGTGACTGGAACTTGCCGTTCCTTCACCAGATTTCACAATGGCGGCGGCGCCACAAACTTTCTCAGTTTATGACCAAATACCTGGTAATTAGCTAATGTTAGTACGCTAACAAGCTTGCTCCAAGCACAAGTACAACTGCCTAATAGTTATTTGGCTATAGATTCTTAGTCTTGTAGTCATATCTGGAGTAATCGCTGATGTTTCCTGGGCTTGTGTCAAAGTATGTTTCCCATGGCTCTGTCCTCTGTGTTTGGGGTTCGGCCTTAATTTAGGTTAACATAAATTAATGGTTAGGCATTGCAGAGGTGACTGGTTGAGTTTAAGGCTAATGTTGAGTTGAAGTTAAGCAAAAGATGACGGCTTTGGGCTAAGGGGCAGGATATACTCCAGAATTGATGCACATGCAGTTCTGTTCATGCTACATTGGATGTCTGCATAGGTGGACATCACATGTGCAGTTACAAACACAGACATGGGCAAATAACAGAATGAACGCCAGAGAGACCCTGCAGATGTGAAAGTATAGAGCTTTAGAGTTAAGTTTGGAACATAAAACTTGACAAAACACCAGCAAAAAACCTACATGCCTCCGCTGTGACTAAGCAAGGAAATGTTATGGGGAAGTTCATACTAACCAGACAAGATAACCACTTGATATGTCTAACTGAGACTTTTCCAAGACTTATTAGCTTCAGTTGAAATGTAATGTTGCTTACAGGAGGACTGTGGATTTTGTCCCCATTTCTTACAGTGTAGTCACTCTACGAAGGTATCCCTTCATGGCCTGCGAAGACAGGAGGAATGACTGCAGTGACCATTAATACTTTCAACGTACACATGGCATGTGAATGTTGTATCACGACAGACAAATTAAAATAAATTAAGAAAATGATATGTAGCCTTTAAAAGAGAAAGTTATGTTTGTGGGTGTGTTTGCTGTTGTTGGTGATGCTCTGAGCATCAGTCCAGCTTGCAGTGTGCCCTCAGTTTATTTTGTGATGCCTAACCCCCCCTGTATGAATAACTGCAGACTATCAGATGTAAACATCCATCTCCGTGTCCCCATGAAACCTTGTGATTTTCTGTTATTTGATTTAGTTTGTTTGGATGACATTTTCACTTTAGCACACCACAGTTCTCTGAGACAGAAACAATCATTTCCAGGCATTGCGGTGCGGCTATTTCATGTTATCTTAAGACATCCCTCTCAGCAGTCCAGCTGATCGAACTAAACATGCTTGGAATGGGCTCACCTTTATTGAAAGACATTCAGGTCCAGCTCTGATCTGATGAAGGATCCTCCCAGCCCACAGCCAGTCAATATGTTTTTATCATTACTATTTCATATCAGATACCTGACGGATAAAACATTCTGTTGTGATGTGGGAGGAATTTACTCAATAGTCTGTAAATCTGTGAGTAAAATCTGCTTCCTAAGAAACCCTGTGGAGTTTCTGACCAGAGAAATCTCAGGCCCTGCTCACACCTGGCATTAAATGCAGGGTGGGTGATGTTGAGAAACCAGCAAGAGTATACTGGATTTTTAAGAAATGATCCAGCCGAAAAACCAAGCCCAGTGTTGCCAACTCTGTTCCAATGAAAGCAGCTAACAGCACAAGCTCCAAAAGTCCCTAAATCTAGCGAGAAAGTCAAGGGTTTGCTGCTTTTCTTTGTCCAATGTGATAATACAATGAACACCTTTGTGTCTTGGACTGTTGGTCAGACTTTCAATAAGGACTTTGAAGACATCACTCTGTGCTGTAGGACTTTTCACTATTTTCTCATACTTTACAGAGCAAACAATTAAAGGATTTATCGATAAAATAGCAAAACTATCAATTATGAATCAATAATGCACCCTTAATCCACAGAATTGGACAAACTGAATGACAAAAGAAATGATAAACCTATTCAATAGTTATTATTGTAGGGGTGCCACGATTTCAATTAGCTAGCTTTTAGTTAGCCTGCAGCTCAAAGACGACACAGAGTAGCTTACCGTTAACCTGCAGCTCGAAGACGACATAGTGTAGCTTACTGTTAGCCTGCAGCTCAAAGACAGCATAGAGTAGCTTACCAGTAACCTTCAGCTGCACTTTTCAAGGCCACTGCCGGAGACAGATGACGGAGAAACGACATAACTGGAAAATCCTCCTGCTTCCCTGAAGTCACCGGTATGGCAACATTTTGACTTCCCCATGAGTTATGTAAACGACAAATGCGTCGTTGACAGAAAAACTACAGTTTGTAGGCTATGCTACACACGGGTACCATGCGCCGTCTCAGGCAACCCGGAAATTATTGCAGGACATATTCACCACTAGGATCTGGTGGCTTTTTGCAGGTGAGAAAACTCAAGCTGTTGTTGTAAAGTACCTTTCTGTCATCTAGTGGGGCAACTTTTTGTTTTTGTGTTTAACAGTTTGTTCCCAATTCATTTAAAGAAATTATATAAATTTGACTATATGGCCGTAGTGTGGTACAACAAATATGGTGGTTATATCACACTTGATACCATGTAGCCTATATTTTTAAGGAAGAGTTTGAAAATGTAAATGAATGAATGAATGAATGAATGAATGTCGGGGCATAAAACCAATGATCTGTTGATCTTTACGAATCAAGACTAACAATGGCATAACATCAGTGCTGTGTTTAAATCAATTTGAATCGTGGATTTGGATTTTATTATTATTATATTTCAGTTTGGAGTCATTTGGCTTGAAATGCCAGACTCAAGCAAGAACTCGTTGACTTTTTCAGTACTTAAACCACCATCTTTGTCCTACCAAGTGTTTAGTAGCCTAAACCTAACACACGGGACATAGAATGTGAACCCATTGTAATCATTGTGTGTGTTCAAAGCATTGTGTTCATCCCCACTTCCTCTGTATGACTTCTGATTGGAAAAATATTGCCAGTAAGCGTAATGTAAGCAGTAATTACTCCAAAACATATTTGACAGCACAAATGAGTAGTATATCAGTGTATTTTTTAGGGGGACAGGGTTGCAGAATCAATATTCAAGGAGCAGTATCGGTTAGGTTAGCACCTGGACATTAGCATGCATGTCCACCGTCTCACACACACCTTTCCTGTGAACAGACTCTGACCCTCACAATGATCTAACGGCCTTTTTCCTTTTTCCCCCCACGCTTTCTCTCTCTACTACTCTTCGTCCTCTCTGTCTATCTTTCTCATTTGTGCTCCGCTACACCAATACATGCTCTGCCGAGTCAAGCTGAGCGCTTTTTCAATTCGCTGCCTTTCTGTCTCTTTGCTTCTCGCTCTGTCTGCCAACCATCTTCTCTCTCTCTCTTTCTCTCTCTCTCTCTCTCTCTCTCTCTCTTTCACACTTAAATACCCAGAGAGATGTTTTCTGTAACCTCTCCTAACATTCCTTTTACTCGCCCCCTTCTCTGCCTCTCCCCACTCTTTGTCTCTCATCTTCTCCCTGCTATTATCCAATTTTGTAGCTTCTCTGCTCGTTTCCATTGTATGTTATATTCGTACTTTTGGGCATTCAGATGAGTGACTTACAAGGAGTGCAATATCAGTATGAGATAAAATATTTGACAAAGCATAGACAGCAGGACTGCAAAGGTTCGGGGACAAAGTGTCTGTACAATATATGCAACCTCATGATGATGGTGTAAGATACAGAAAAACAAATAGAGGGAGATATATTTTTAGAGGAAACCGAGTGAGTCAAGAGGGAGAAATCATTCAGCAAAATGGGAAACATGGAGAAAATGAGAGATTTTAGTCCACAGAGGAGTGAGTAGAGTGACGCTTCTGCTTTCAAAGGTTAAAGATCCTTTGACTGGATTGCATCGTAATCGCTGGATATTCCAGCCCGTTCTGATTCCCAGGTCGTCAAATACCGAGGCTTTGTCAGCGTTCGGTTAACTATAGTGGTTTCGATGCCAGAAATAAAGAGGTGTGACAAAGCTGCAGTATGTGACTCCGGCAGCTATTTGAGGGAATAAGTTGGGGGTTTATGAGGCTATTAAAGGATAATTACAGTTTCATGCAACTCAAGCTTTTTTTTTTTTCTCTCTAGGAATGGCAATGTCCACCACAACTTTGGTCTGGACTGAAACATATCGACAACTGGTCAAGGTTTGTTGCAAACATTCATCAGACTTTGGTGATGTCCTGTCTTTTTCTCCAGCGCCAACATGATACTAACATTGGTTGGGGAGGAGAGGGGAATGTGCTCTCTGAGAAATGTCATTTGTTTTTACAGTAATTAAAAAACATTATTTACATTTTCAATATGAACATCACCAAGGAGTGGGCGGAAAACACTCGGCATCACGCCGTGGGGGGACCCGGGGAACGCAGCCCTCACCGTTGGGATGCTCTCTTCCATAGACGGGCATCTCTGCACGTCGTTCCGCTCCAAGCAGGTTGGAATGCTTCCATTGAGGCTGCTTGGGAAGAGAGGGCGGCACGGGCCACAGATGCTCTCTTCTGCTCACCACAGCGTTGTTATGCCTCGCCTCAGCGATACAAGGCCAATACTGATGGGAGCTGCAGATTCAGGTGATAATTCTTTATAGGTTTGTCATCAAACCTTTATTTAATCAGGTAATTTTCAAGAGAGACCTGGGAAACATAAGTTTATCAATAGATCATAAAGCAAGTATTTAAAAATATACAACATCAAGTGTGATAATTACAATAACACAATATAATAAAAGTAATATAATACAACTATAGTCAATTAAACAAGATAAAAACAGTCACAGCTTAAATCAATCAGGATTGTGACTATAGATTTCTGAATTGATCTATTGGAACAAGTATCAAGCGATCTCTTTCACCTTGTCACAATGTTTTCAGATTGTCATTTGATACATGGTTATGTAAATGATTACAAATATATCCATTTTGGTCACTGGAACTTTTCATGTAGCAACAATCTTAATGTGTCCAATACTTTGGTTTATGACCAAATACCTGCAAAACCATCCTAATCATTCTCAGACCTGGTATTAACACGCGTCCTCAGTGTTCGGATCACAAGTGGACAGCTTTAAATACGTCTGTTCACATCTGGCATTAGAATGCGTCTCCACATGCGTCTTGAGTTGCCACTTGTGATCCGATCTCACTTCCCCGCTCTATATGCAAATAAACACGTAGTAAACACATAGCTAATACAGCAGACGTTGTGACATTATATTACATGAATGTCAGTAGTAATATCCTACATATTCCTGAATTTGGGTACCTTTTATTAACATCAAAATAAAAGGTTATTGTACCGGTGGTCCCCGGGGAAAAGTGCAGCTGCAGGCTACCGGTAAGCTACGCTGTGTTGTTAATTAACCTTTTTTTTTTTTTTTTTTGGACACACGCAAATTGTGTGGGTGGGTGGACAAAAAATAAAATACTGGGAGAATCACCAATCCTGCTTTTGATTTTGAAGGCCGAAATCAAAAGGTTATTTCGACTAATTTTTTATTTAGAATCAAAATTGTGACACCCCTGCTAACCTGTGATGGGTATTTACAATATTACTGTTCACCTTTGTTCTGTCTTCCAATTAATTCTGTCTGATTAAGTTTGTTTAAAACTTGATTGCCTGACTTCTTTTTAGTGATGTCACCATGTTCCCAGATTCCAGCATTACCTTTGTGAATAAAATGGTATTATTACTGATAGTAATAATGGCAAAAACTATAAAAATAACTCACAATTATCCTAATAGAAAGAGGCAGGTTACAGTATCCCGCCTTTATGATTTGTATCTTTACTGTGTTCACTTCTCTTCGTCTTTCCTCCCTGTTGCTCTCTGCATACGTTAAATCTGGTTGGCATGACCTCTCGCAGGTTCCTCTCCAACAGCATGGCTGCTAGACCATCGGGTAGAAAGGGGAGGAAATCGTCGAGATGTATCTCCCCTCTTCTTCGTCTTCTTCGTGCATCAGTCGTTTCTGGTTTGGTAAATGTTCCTGTGCTAAAATAGATAGGCGGATAATTGACATGAAGATTGCATCCCATCCTTGTTTCCTCCTCTTTTCCACAAGCCACTCAGGCAGAGGGAGTTTACATCAGCTCTAATGTTTCCATTGAGCTCAGCAAGATCTCATCTGTTTGTAATTTCATTATAATTCTAATTTTATACCCTCAATGAAGTTTTCCTTTAGCGCAAGAGGACTCCAGAGAGGTGTGACCATACTTTGAATCGAGGCAAGCTATTAGTAACAGCTGTATTCTACAACATTTTCATGTAATGATCTAATTATTTCAGCTCTATAAATGATGTAACAGGACTGCAACCAAGCGGCCAAAACACGGACTCCTCACAGCAAGAAGGTCCAGGGTTGATATATCCATTGGCTGTGTTCTGGAGTCAACATGGTCTTCTTCCCAAAATCTGAAGAAAGCCATGATAGCTGCGTTGGAAACACCATGTTGCTCATAGGTATGAATGTGTTGAAGCCTAACTCACATTTGTTGTATGCTGGGATAGACAGGAGGTTTAGAGGATTGTTTTTTTGGGCCATCTCAGCACTGTCTCCATTATTTCAATGTTTTTACTGTAAGTTAGCCGGGTTCCAAATTTTCTGAATCTCTGCCTAAATAACTTGTTTGTTCAGATCGAGTTGCACAGCGGGAGAGTCCGCTGGTTCTGGAGGTGATTTTCTTCAACTTTGTATTACCATTTCAAATATTTTTTTGTCAGTAATATCATCAATGTTACTTAACAAAGAAAAATGTGATTTTCCCATATATTGTAATGATTATTTAGGTTGCAGTTTGTCAGTTTGGATTGGTAGATGGCTCAAAATAGTACAATACCCATGAGCCTCAGGTGCTGTTACTAAGAAGAAAAATCCAGTTAGAGGTGTGAATCAAAGCAGTAGTAAATTCAAAATGTTCCGTTGTTTAATCCAAAATTGACCAATAGTTAAAAAATAAATAGATTTAAATGGCAGATTTCAGTTTGAAAGTTTTTTTCAACATAATAATCTTTACTTTCAACACTTACACACTTGTTAATCTTAAGAAACTAGCCAGAGTATGCTAGATTTACAAAATTACATTCTATTACAATAACAACGCGTCAGCGCCAATTTGTTTTAACGCCACTGATTTCTTTGACGCATTAACGCAACTTGCAATTTATAGGTTGAAGTGGGCTCAATTTTAAAGCTAGAGTGAAGATACTGGCACCATATCAAACTAGAAAACGAAAAGGAATCTATTGGTACCAACCATTTCATAGTAGCTAACGAGGCTAAATAACGCTCCAAACTTTCGCTAAATTTTGGCATGGCCATTTTCAAAGGGGTACCTTGACCTCTGACCTCCAGATATGTGAATGAAAATGGGTTCTATGGGTACCCACGAGTCTCCCCTTTACAGACATGCCCACTTTGCAGTTTTGGGGCAAGTCATAGTCAAGTCAGCACACTGACACACTGACAGCTGTTGTTGCCTGTTGGGCTGCAGTTTGCCATGTTATGATTTGAGCACATTTGTTATGCTAAATGCAGTACCTGTGAGGGTTTCTGGACAGTATTTGTCGTTATTTGCCCACACCCATGTTGATAAGAGTATGAAATACTTTACAAATCTCCCTTTAAGGTACATTTTGAACAGATAAAAAAATGTACAATTATTTATTATTCATCGTTATTAATTATGGACAATCTTGCAATTGATCACGATTAAATATTTTAATTGATTGAGAGCCCTAATATATATAGAGTATATACTGTATATATCCCACCAGATCCACCTTTCTCTTAAAGGTAGCTCCCTTTCTGACACCTCATTGATCTCCACTCATCATATTGTTTAATGCAGAGCCAAGATGTCACTGTAGTTGAACTCTCTGAATGGGAGTGCTAATCAATACCTTTCCTTTCTTGTCTCCCTCCTCCTCAACCCCTCAACCTTTCCTCCTGTGCCCTCCACCGTCCCAAATCATGGACTTATCAATACGTATCTAGCGGGGGCTCCGAAATGTCTGCCGACGAGGCTGCTTTGGGGGCCCAGCCTGATGGGACGGGGCTGGAATGAAATGCTCTCTTGCCAGCAGTAGACAGGTATATTTAGCATTTAGCCATTAGCAACTTTCATTGATTTGAACCCGGGAGGAGAGGGATAAAGGTGACAATATACCTCAGATCTTTTCCCCTTCTCTTTATTCCTTTTTTTTTTTCCATCTCTGGATGTATCATCGTATTGCCTGCAGCTGCACTAAATCCTGCCGGCCGACTGTAATGACTGGAAAATGAAATGGAGGTCGAGGGTTGAGGCTGAGCCTGAGAACATTAAGCGGCTGATCAATACGGCGCTTGGATTTGCCTGGTCACATTAAGTAGTACATCTAATATGCCCTGTGCTCGTCGATGCTCGGCCCGTATCATTTAATTACACCGTGATGTGTTACAAGCAACTAATTCATTAACATTAAGGAGAGGCGGCCTTCTCTCTGTTCTGTGTCTGCTTCTCTTCCATGTTGATTAAACGGATATATAGTCCCCTTGGAAACGTGATGTTCATTTAAAAAAAAAGGTCCACCGCGCTATTGATCATCGCAATTGATTAACAAGATGAAACAGACAGAAATAGAAACTCGATATGACACAGTTTGTGTAGTTTAAGAAGGCAGGATGCAATGGGTTTGTCTGACTTCCTGGCATGGAAGATATTTCTTCCTCTTCGTGTTCTGTTTTATTCTGGATCTAGTACCACAGTGATATATCAGTAAGTTCAGAGAAACACATACTTGTCTTTCCTAATAGAGCCTGATTGATCCATGGGCCGGGACAATATTAACCCTCTGAGACCCACGGGATCGCCAGCAAAACCCAGCTTTCAGAGGCTGGAGCTGGTCATGCATCGGTAAGCAACCATGTCATGCTAACTTGTCTGCAAGGAGGCTAAATAACACTCCAATAAAACTGGCATGCCCATTTTCAAAGGGGTCCCTTGACCTCTGACCTCAAGATGTGTGAATGAAAATGGGTTCTATGGGTACCCACGAGTCTCCCCTTTACAGACATGCCCACTTTATGATAATCACATGCAGTTTTTTGCATGCAATATACATGTTATTTTCGACTATTCTAAAAAAAATGTTTCTACATACTGGGGTCCCTAAACAGTCTGGAAATTACAAAAAGTGGGTATGACTGGAAAGCTGAGACTCTTGTGGATCCAATGAGCCCAGTTGTATTCATGTGGGATAATGTTAGTCCCCAGAGTAGCCATTTCACCACAAACTAGAGACCTAGAGCATTCAGAGGATGTATCGCTTTCCTAGGTAGATTGACAATAAGGGGGTTCAGTTCAGTTTCCAGAACAGCTATCCAATCACTGAAAAATGCAATTTTTGCAGAAATCTCCAAATGTCAAACGTTATTGATACCAAATCACAAAATGCCTTTTTTCTATGGTGTTCCTCAACATCTTGGTGTCTTAATGTGGTATTTTAGAGGGATTATTCATCATAATTTCACCAGTTCTCGAGTGGTAGAAAATGGTTAAATTTAGTATCAAATATGACCTGCTATCTCCCCCTGAAGAACCCCCTCCCTTCTAAAAAAAGACAAAAATGGGTCTATGTGGGTTTCTAAGGGTTATTGAATTTCCCCTCGTGATGGATATATCGTTGTTAGCCTACTAGTCCGTCAAACTAAATGACGAAATAGAAGATTTGTCATACCTTGTAAAATAACCCATATCAGTTATTTCTGTTCTGACATCCCTATCAGCAGGATGACATTGTTTATTAATGTCAAATCATTACAACTTCATTTTTTTTCTATATCATAACTAAGATAATCACTTAAAGCATACGGTGTAGCATGGAATGAACCACTGGAAAGAAACACATCAACCGCATTCTATCTTGAATAAACAAGGTCAAACAAAGGGATTAAACTGTACTCATTGTTTTCTGTGTCTTCTTACAACCCTCTGTATATTGAACAGGACTGGACCAAAGACCTTGAACACCGGACAGAGAATGTGCCACTGGACTGAGATGATACTTTGCAATGAATAGCTGATACAGTATCTCACACCTAAGGTTTCTTAATGAAAGTTACTCCATCACCAATATGCACTCTGTGTACGGATGGTCTTGTTGGCTCTTTTATGCACGTTTTGGGTTTTGTAAGGATGTATCTCTCTTTTGGAAAATAGTGTGCTCTTTTTGACAAATGTCTTGATTACACATAGTGCCATGCACTTTGTTGTTTTTTAATTGTAAAATGAGAAAGTTTGCGACCCGCCCGCCATGTTGAAAACAGTCGAGCCAAAACAAGCACCGCCCATCGGCTGGAGCAAACTTTCTCATTTTACAGCTACACAAAATATGTTTCTGAAAACATTTGAGGTGAGAAATAGGCATTACAGTAACATAATATTGATTCATATTTGATCAGCGCTGCCTAGTTTGACAGTTTGATCGGAGTTTGCAAGTTTCACGAGCAGTGATTGACAGCTGCTGGAGAGACTTGGTTGTTTTCCGTCTGGTGTTGTGAAATCTTGCAAATTCCATTAGGAGCACTAGGAGGAAGCAGAGGAACATGTTTTTTTCCCCCACAGATTATCTGTCTCATGTACTATTTTCAGGATATAGTGACAGTTTTATAAAAAAAATAGTTTTTATCATATTTGCTCAAAGTTACTGACTGTTGGTAGAAGTCACTGGTCACACACTTTGTTGACCCAACCATCGACCCCAAGCTCCTTGCTAATGTTGTGTTCACACATGTCTCGCTTTCAGTGCATTTGCATAAAGCTTAAAGTTTCTCATCTTCCCCATTCCTACTACTGAGTTACAGAAGAAAAAACAAGGGTCTTGTGCCGCGCCTAACACGTTTGTCAGTGCAGTATTTACCACTCCGGTGGTGCTGTACTAAACAACACAGCCTTAGCTACAATGCTAATGTTGCTAGCAGTAGAACGCTACGTTTCAGAGACTCTGAAACTGTGTTTGGATAACAAACCTGGTCTGCATGCTTATATACACCTTTTTGTATGATCTCATTATGAGCCCAATTTGTTATTGTACAGTTTTGGGAAAGTCAGAAACACAATAGGCACATTTGTTTTTCAAACTTTCAGTTCAAGTCGTGGTCAGTTGGTTGTGCCCATAAAGTTCAACTAATTTGAACATTAGGGCCCCCCCCCGCTCCGCTCAGTGCACCGCAGGCATCCATGCAGAGCCGCCCCAATGCGCACGTACACAATAACGGAGGAGGTCGAAGCATGTTTTTAAATGTGAATAGACCCTTATTGAGTCTCGTCGGGCGGCGACGGCATGTGTTTTGAGGTTCAATTGACAATCATTGAGTCTGCATGTGTGAAATTTTCAGTGCTATAGCAACATAAAATAACCTAGTCATAGTAGGGAGGGAGAAAAGCACACAGCAGAGGGTTGTAAAAGCTGTAATGCTGTGAGAAATAAGAAAAAAAGTCATAATATTAGAGGTCAAATATCCACTCATAATATTTCAACATCTCCTCTTGCAATAATTTGTGATTAATTATTGAATTCTCCAAAAATTACTTTTAATAACATTTTCTTACAGTAGTTTAAACAGTCAGTCACATTTGACCACAAAGAAAATTAAGCAACATGCTTAATTATAAATTTGGTGTTAGTGTTTTTGACAAGTTTATTTCTAAAAACATTTTAATTGTTCAATAACGTTAATGCTGGTCCTACCTGCCCGCCTACCTATATAACCGCAGGTGCCCACAGTTTTACCCAATACATAGACAAAAGAAAACAAAACTTTAATTACACAAAAAAACTAAATATAATAAACAAGAAAATCAAAAAATCAAGTCTAAATAAAGTAAACATCTAGAATAATAAATCACACAAGACTACTTATTATTAGTAAAACAACAACTAGCAAGAAATAACTAGCTCTTACAGGGACCTTTATAGAGATAGGCACTAAAACGGACCGTCCGTGAATACTGCAGCAATGACAGTTTGAGAAAAGTAATGATTTTTGAACATTAAAGCCTTTTAACATGTAATAAACCCGACAGTATGAACCTAGAAATTAGCATAATATGTTGCCTTTAACATTTGATTTATTAATTATGTACTTCATTTATTTCTACTGTTCAGTTATTGTATTTGTTTTATTTGCCAACATGAAGGCCAACCCAACTCTCCACTGGCATAAATAAATAGTCCTTTATTTATTAATTTATTGGCCTAGTTCATATTTAACATATTGAGTCTCAAATATGCTGGAATCAGCCTATTGCATATCCATCAATGTATAATGTTAACTCCTGTCGGGTTCCCAAAACCTCAGATTCCCAGACAACATACAGAGGACCTATATGTCCTTAACTGTAGCTACAAACGTGTGTATTTAAAGGGGACATATTATAAAAAAGTGAGATTTTCATGTTTTTTTATTATAAAGCAGGCTTAAGTCCTATATAAGTACTGTGAAAGTATCGAAACAATCAATCCACAAGGAAATACACACAGCCCATATTCAGAAACTCTGCATTTGAAACAAGCTGTCAGGATTTCTGCCCATCCGTGATGTCACGAATATACAATATTTAGACCCTTGACACAATTTTAAACGTAAACATTCTAAATGTGTCAAATCCCAGTTGATTCCTGGTTGCAGTGTATGTGAATGTCATCAGCTGACAGGAAGTACACATGGACCAAAGCTGTTGCCTAGCAACACAATTCTGTTGCAATTCCGTCAAAATGCACTAAAACGGAGCGTTTCAGACAGAGGGTAAATACAGGCATATTCAGGCCGACAGTATAAGAAAAATAAAGGTTTTTTTGAACATTACAGCATGTAAACATGTTCTAGTAGAAACACAAAATACATGTATGAACCTGAAAATAAGTATATGTATGTACTGTATGTATGTATAATATGGGACCTTTAATACTTTGTATCTCACTCTCAGAAAGAAAAACAAATTAGCATATCCCAAAATGTTCAACTATTCCTTTAATGTAAAGCACACTGTCCTTTTCCTCAGTTGAAATAAACGCTGAAAAGCCTCAATCAGACAATGATTACAACTCCTTCTATGAGACAGTTCAAATTTCAGCAACAGAAGACTTTTAATGAGATCTAATGAAAGACAGTAACGGTAAAGACAGGTCCTTTAGTTGCCTTATTGATGCCGGTGGTCTTGTAGGTACACAGTCCCCGGGGATTTTGGATGGAAGGATGGTGAGGGGGACTTTATTAAACTGATGAAGGAGCTTGACAGTAAATCCAATTGAGCTCCACGGGCCCAGCAAGAATTATTGGTTTTCTGCTTCCTCGCTGGCATTAGCTGGGTGTGCTCAGCACCCAGGGAGCCATTTGGGCGGTTGGGAAAAATAAATCCTAGATAGCGTTAGGCATTATGGGGCAATAATGCTTAAACACGTCTTTTCCTTGCTTTTCATTAATAGAATTGTGTCCCAGCTCAGTCATACACATTGATATAAGTTTTTTTGGAACAGAGACCCCCCCCGCCCCATTCCATTGTCACAGTAAAAGGCTTTAGCCATGATTAATGAATGCATTTTGAAGTGACTGGAACTCGCCTCTGGCTAACTGGAACTCTTTAGTTAAGCACTCCCAGATAACGGCCCCTCCCTTCTCTCCTAAATATGCCGGGGCAGATCCATCACCATGAGATTGTACCGAGCCACCGCTAAGTAGCCAAGCTGTTATTGTTATGTCTTTGGAATAGCAGAAATTGGAGGGTGCAGGTGGGAGCTGGCATTTACCTCCATGCGGCTGCTCGTTTAAAACTCAATGAAAAGGGAAAAGTGCTGAGTAAAGTGTTAAGAGGGGGAGGAAACATCTGCGATGCTATTTTTCTGCGTTTACTAGCATAGTGAGTGTGTGCATGTGTGTGTGTGTGTGTGTGTGTATTGATTCTGCACTGTTCCATAACACAGTGTGATTACTTAGAAAGTTGTCAGTACACTACATCATGTAGTCAACAGTTTTAATAGCACTACTGGTCTGTCCTTTCTTGTGTTTCAAATGAAGTAAAAAGACCATTGAGAAGTGCTCATAGATAGATAAATACGTAATTGTCCCCATGGGGAAATTAGACTTTGGACTCTGCAAAGCTAGACCCGTCAATACATGGGCGCACAATGCCAGCAAACAGAAGACATTAAAGACTACACAAAAATACAATAAAGGTAATACAAATATAAAAAATACACACCCTATGGCATCAATCAGTTTGTGTTTTTTTCTACCCCAGTACATCCTCTGTACCATCTGCTTATTTTAGGCTGCTGTTTAAAATTCCAACTGATACAGGCACAAAGGAGTTCTTAAACCGATTCAATTTGCACCGCTGAGCTCCGTATCTTCTTCCTTACAGTAACGGCTCATGCTGAGAGTACAGAATATGGGATGGATCACAGAGGATTCTCTTTAAGTATGCACTGGTCAAAAAGAGACTGAAGATTATGATGATCTATTTGACCGCATTCTGAACCAAATGTGATCATTTTTAATGGTACAGGGAGGTTCCCAAACCATGCAGTCCTTCCATACACGATTACACTCTCCAAAACAGCCTGATAAAACAAAAACAGAATATTTTGGATCAACTCCATACAGACGCAATCTACGTAAAAAAAAATACATTCTCTGGAGAAGCCAAGAACATACTGTACATGAATAACAACATGAATATTCCAGTTTAAAGTGCTATCGATTTAGACACCAAGATACTTCTAGGACTGAATTTGTGTAATTGAATGGTTATGCCACACTCTGAGTGCCAGACGACTGTGTCTCAGAGGTTTAGAGCAGGTCGTCCACCAATTGAAAGGTCGATGGTTCGATCCCCGGCTGCTCCGGTCACATGTCGAAGTGAGCAAGACACTTAACCCGAAGTTAATCCCTTAATCCCGAAGGTTTAGCCATCGGTGTTGTGAATGAGTATTTAGATTAGATCCTGATGTGTGGCACCTTGTATGGCAGCCTCTGCCATCAGTGTATGAATGTGTGTGTGTGAATGTGTGAATGCTGACATGTAGCGTAAAGCGCTTTGAGTGGTCGGAAGACTAGAAAAGCGCTATAAAATACAAGTCTATTTACCATTTTAAATGCTATTTTTTTATCCTGTTAATGCAGTCTTTTTTTCTGTTTTGTAATGTAAGGATTGTTATTTGAATAGATAACAACTTCCTTTTTGGTGACCACATTGCCTCAGTGGCTATGTCTATGTCCTGGCTATGGAAGACATTCCAGTCAGTACAGAGAAAACAACATTTCAGAGATTCATTTGACCACACAGCTACTGTTTTAATCTTGGGTTTGCAGCTCTTCCAAACTGTCTTGTAAATTGGGATTAAGTGCACCATATTGTGATCAGAATTAGCTACAGGGAGCCTCAGTCTAGCAGTGTAGGCACTTTGTACATTCCAAGAACACATGTCCAAAATGATAATGTTCCATGTAAAATTTCCACATATTCTTCATAGCCAGGTAGCGCCAGCTCTAGCTTAGTAGTATAAAAACTGGGGCTCCTGGTGTGCATTGCAATTGACCATGTATACAGCCAGTTATGTGACCAGCAGTGGATGATGTAATGTGGTGTGGTGCTCCCCTGGAAGAAGATTTTGAACATTTTAACGTTAAAAGCATCAATATGGTGCACTTTCAACTTTTGATATTTCTTTTATCCCCTACCTCCTTTCCTCATGAGGCATTGCCTTTTGCCAGGCCACCATTATAAAGAAGAATTTATTCTTAAATGATTTGCCTGGTTAAATAAATGTTAAAAAAAAAAACTTCAAGAGCAAAATTACGAGGCTAGATCTATGAAAAAACTTATATTACATTTCATCCTGTGGCAACATAAATGGGTGCACCACATTTCTTGGCAATCCGTTCAATAGATTTTGGAACATTTTACTAAAAACCACAAATGTCTACATCAACCATGAATGTGCAAAAATGTTCTGCCAAGCCATCGAGTAGTTGCTGAGATACTCCAGTCTGGACCAAAGTGGTAGACAGACCACCTGACCAACCGATGGACGGACAGACCCTACTAGCAGCGTGGCTAAAAGTGTTACCTTGAACATTATACATAAGCCACTATCCATAGAGACATTTCTCAATAAAGATATTTTTTTTTATACAGGGAAGCTTCTCTGAGAAGCTCACACTCACAGTTTCACACATTCACACCTGGAAGCTTACCAGTACAGCCACAGCCTTATCTGTTGGCCATTAAGCAGCACAAACAGATATACCTCATAAAAAAGACTGTATTGCTACTACCACCATGTCACCCTATTACTACAGTAAAGTCTGAGACCAAGTTTGTCCTGAAGTCTTGTGTGTAGCATTGGAGGAACGGGATAATTTGATTTTCAGGGAGGGATTTCTTTTATTATTTTGGAGAATAGGTCACTTTCCTACTAAATTTATGATTAGATGGGCTACAATGTACTGTGTGCAAAGTTGAGAAAAAGCTTCCATTTAATTCTCGGGAGTATGACTATGCGCTGTAATGGCAGTCTGCCCATTTGATTTGGCTATTTGTTGAGTACAAGTGGAACTTTTTGCCTCTATGGGGACCGTGAATATTAATAGCCAATGCCACTGAAATCCAGCCAAAACGTTGGTCCACGGTCAATTTTAACCACATTGAGGCACAAAACAGAAGACAATGAATTGATAAAAACATCATCTGGAAAGAATGAACACAACTGCTGGATGGATGGACTGACCATCTAACCAAACAACAGACTGAAAGATGTCCCAGATTAACCCAGCAGAGAGAAAAGCTGAGGCTCTGTAGCTACCACCCACAGCTTCACTTAAACAGAACTGTAACCATGGTGAAGTCTGTAAATAGCATCTGTCATACTTTCTGTGGTACTCGAGGCAAATGACAGACATAAAACCCTGGCAGCAGATGCCATCACAACACCTGTGACATTTCTGACGAAGGCTGTAGATGTCAAGCCAAACCTGTCATAGTAACATTTTACAACCTGTATGTATAGGCTGTATACAGGCTGCTGAAGAAACTGCAGTCAACATTATTTTTTTATGTGCTGGCTTTTGTATTTGTAGTAAGTAAATGCTATGCAACTCTGAAAAAAACTAACTATGGCTTCTCAGGTCACACAGTTCCATAGAAAATAAATGAGCTCACTGACCATGAAAAGTTCATGATAATCTGAATGTAATTATTTGACAAAAAGCAGACATCACAATGTGAACTTCATCAATTTTACAAATCAAAGTGTGTTTCCAGGGTTTGATGTACTACTAAATGGAGCTGTGTGAAGTCTGATAAATGTCTCCAAGTGATGTCACTTGAGTCAGCGCCAGTTGGGGCCGAAGACCACAAGAAAAAATAATCTAGGGTTGTGGAGTTAGAAAGAAGCATGTTTACCAGACGTCTATAGCCCGCTGCTCATCTCTGCTGCAGGCTAGCAGCCAGTAGCTCAACTCACTGGAATCTCCAACCCAACTATTGGCGATTGGTCATTGTGGGTAATATAGGCAGCATTTTTTGATAAGAACAAAGAATGCATGGAATAAAAAGGATATCTCTGGTTCTGTTGCATTAATTTGGATCCTTTTTTTAAACTGACCATTTTGAGTCCGACAATGTTATAGGAGTGTAATGCTAAATTGGTGGAGCACTCTTTTATGGTGTTGAATGGTTTGTGGTAAGTGCTGACTTATTGTGCCTTGCAGACATTGGTCAGATGTTCTGACAATCCAGCTTTGCAAGGGATTCCTATTTGGGATGCTTCTGGTGGTCCCCACTGATTTATCGATGTCCGTCCTGGTCTTACGTTGGGGCGGAATTCTAATCATCAAATTGGGAAGAGGTTAAAGTACATCTGGAGACCACTGGAGAATGATCAAGGAGGACATTCATAGAGTATGTATCGATGTTTTCACTTTGCATCAGCGATAATGGATTACTTATCATTGAATCGATATATCGATCCAAATTGATGGATCATTACACCCCTAGGTTATATATGATCGCACCAAAGACCATCCAAGACGGGGGTTACCATTGCTCTCATATATTACTGTTACCACATGACGAGTTACATACTTAAATCATGTGATAATAACTGAGCCATCTCCATGACAACTGAGCATACGCCATTTGAGTGCGGGACTTTTACGTAAGGGATAATGTACAGCGAGTCGGTCATTGTTGTGAAAGAAACCCCGACAGGGCGATGCCGCATAGGTGACGGGTGGACCCCGACGCGAAGCAGAGGGGCCTCTCATCTCCCTGAAGGGGTTTCTTTCACAACAGTGACCCGCTAGCTGTACATTATCCCGCTTATTACACGGCTACTTACTTAAGAAATCATTTGACACAAAAACGGTCCGCCGGAGTCCGACATCAGAGCTATGCCCATAGCAACAGTCTGTTATATATAGCAACGGTCTGCTATAAAGAAATAACAGATTGCAGAACGCCGTGTTGGACCAATCAGAATCGAGTACAAAACAAAGCTGTGTAATATATATAAATAACCTTCCGTTACATTCAAGCCCTTGCCAAATGAGTTCACACAATGCTGATTAAGCCCATTGCCACCAGGGAAAGCTCTCTGTATTTCGCAGCATACCTTAGTTGTGGTGTCTGTGGAGACTTTCCTGCGCAGGCGCACCGGTGACGCATTTTACATCAACCAGCCAGAGCTAAAGGAGCAGTAAGGGTGTGTGTGTGTATGGGGGGGAGTGATGGAGCAGCAGCTAGGAGTATGATGGAAGCTACTGTATGGTTGAAAATCCGAAGAAATGTCCAAAGTTTCTAGAGTGGATGCTCCAGATAAAAAAATAAACTTGGCATTCAGAGGACGGAATATTGATTGTCCTCGATTGTCCTCGATTGTCCTCGGCGAGGACAAATACTCCTGGGGGCGGGCGAAATACAGCACGCTCACCTGCAGGTATACGTCATAAGCACGCATCGACAGTGTTTGTGTAATTACTCTCACTGCGAAAGGGGGGAGAAAAAAAGTTCCAAAAGTTCTGCGAAAAGCTAGTAAGAATTGCAGACTTTTAAACAGCCTGTAGATTGCTTTGTTTTCTGTACGATTTCAATCAACAGTTAAGTATTATCTAATGACAAGGGTTGACATTTGCTGTACTGAACCATATAATAAGTACCCGGTTAAAAATAACCAGATAATAAAAAAAACAATATGCCTAATGGGAGAGCTTGTTGAGCAGGTTTGCTCTGAGTCAGTGACGCTGTGCTGGCACTGTAACATCCACGGCTAATACTCTCTCCAAACAGCTGAGCCCCTTCAGGCTACACACACACACACAGCTCATCAAATTACTGAGCAATGAGGTGTGAAAAACAGCCACGTTTGACAATGCAAAAGAAACTTTCACATCGTCTGTGTCTTTCACAAGCTGAGCCACCCAGCTTTTCTCACTGGCAGAACAAAAGCAGCCCGACGCCTTTGTCTCCTTCAATCTGCTGGAGCTGCTGGGCGAGAGACTGACAGACAGTCTGGCAGCGCTTCTCGTCAAGTGGAGAAGAAGTTCATTACAACTCTTACGCAGCTGTCCATCAGTCGGGGGACGGCTCAGGGATCAGCTACTTTGCTTTCAACAGGATCATTTCTACATCTGGAGCACATCTGTCAATCAGTCAACACACAGAGCACCTTTTGTTTATCGTACTCATCAGCACTGGGAGCAAGAGATGACTCTTATCTGACAAATAAGAGTGAGACAGATTATCAGCTTGCCCTGCTTTCAGCCTTTTATTGCAGAAGTCAAACAGTGCGCCACATCAATAAAGGTGGGGGAAAAGACGAGAGGGGAGTACTGTGTAACTCTGGAGGTGTGTTTCTATTCAATATGCATTTTCAATTTGTGTAATGAAACATACATAGGTAGAAATGCTATAAATTGAAGAAAAAAAGAAAACAAACATTGCAAATATTTTTACATTAAGGCTATGTCACAGTATATTTCTGCTTCTTCTATCGTAGACAAAGCATTCATCTCCTGTTGTCAGTCAGCGTTTCAGGCTTAACTGAAATCGGAACACAGATTCACATATTTTTAGGATTTCTGTGACTTTTCTGAGGATATCTCCAATGCCCTTATCAATGAGACAGTCGCAACCACTGGGGGAGTACAGCGTTATGTTTTTTACCACTGCAAAAAGTCTAATGTAGGAGGTTGGGTGGATCGGTGGACATCAACACTACAGATTGCTGGATGGCGCCTTGTCTCTTACCTACAGTACAGCCGACACTGGCTCCTTTTTTACCATGAAGGCAAGCTTTCCCTAAGCTTAACCAGGAAGTTTTAGTTGCCTAAATTTAATCAGCCATTAAACTTAACACTCGTATGACTCATTTTGAAAGAGACTGCTCATGGCTATTGTTGTCAGGCCGTGAGGAATATATTTTCAACTTTGATGCAAGCATCCACACATCTCTGAGATAAATACCGTAGTGTGCTAAAACATTATCCTGGCAAGGCTACAGTTTTGCTGGCGAGGGTGGCATAATAGTAAAAGCAGTGGGTATATTGCAGAAATGGTCAAACAAAGAAAAATCTAATTTCTTCGACAGTATTGTGTATATTTGAAAAGTATTTGTATCTTTAAAGATAGATTCCCTCCCACTTTTTTACACTGAGCACAATGTTCC
This sequence comes from Hozukius guyotensis, assembly GCA_916700995.1. Classification (NCBI taxonomy): domain Eukaryota; kingdom Metazoa; phylum Chordata; class Actinopteri; order Perciformes; family Sebastidae; genus Hozukius; species Hozukius guyotensis. The sequence continues at coordinate 50,974 of CAKALU010065979.1, forward strand.
CCCAGCTCACTGCCAATATTTTAAAGCTCAACTGTGAACATTGTTGAGTATCAGCAGTGAGCAAGGTTTCAACAGTGAGACATTTTGAGATTTGAGCGTACTATAACACAATCAGGGAGAACATTATAAAATAGAGGTGAAATACAATATTTGCATAACATCCATATTGATGACTTGATGACAGATATCAATTTGACAAGTGTGTTTACACATTAACACCTCATGTTTTCCAATGTATGCGTTGTTACTCTTGACACTTTGGGGATTTTGTTTGCCACTTTTTTGTTTTTTGAGTATTACTCACTGTAGCAACAACCACACTTTTTGCATGACGATAAAGTTTCTGATACAATGTCGTGTCAGAAACTTCCCCACAAAATGAAGATAGGAATACAGCAAATACTCTTGATTGTAATTGTCATACATTTTATTATATTCATTTCCTTGTTTATTAATGGTCATAATGTCATATTTGAGAACAAATGTGCTGGTGGAAAAACCATCCACAAAACAAGCTCAGGTCAACGTCCAGTGTTACGATATGCAGCTGGTGTTTAATTTGAGATTTAGACAGTCATTTTGTTGAAACATTCCCAATAGACTTCTACAATGTTCCTCTTCTTACCTGCCCAGTCCAACCTCAACTTGTGTTAAAGGGGATATATCATGAAAAACTATTTTTTTTTCCAATGCTTGTGCATACATATGGCTATCTGGAGTGCCTACCAACCCACAAATCAACCCAGTCAGTTTTTTTTATGGCCTACCTAGTTCAGAAAACATGTGATTTAACAAGCCATACCTATTCTAATGAGCTGGCATGTGACAAATCTGAATGGCTTGTTGAATCACATGTTTTCTCATCTAGACAACCCACAAAATTGACTGTGTTGTCTTATTTCACAGTTTTTGGGTTGGTCGGCACTCTAGATACCCAGATGTATGAGCACCTTAATAGGTAATAGGCAGCAGAGTTCTATTGGTTTTAACAAAGGATGTCAATGATGAGAGAATTTATAACAGGGTTTCAGGATCAAACTCCCACACAGTGAAAGAACATTCACCTGATACAGTTACCTTACTGCTCAGCTTCAAGATGCTTTGAGCTGCTAAACAGCGCCAGGACAAAGGCACAGTATGTACTTCAAAGAGCTGCTTGTCCTCCACGGAAGACCTTGTCTGTGTTGGTGTCAGTAGCAGCACAGGAACAAGTTCCCCTGTGTCTTTTCTCTCTGCAAATCAAGCAGAAACACAGGCTTTCCGTCATTGTTATTCCGGTCAAAGCAGCTGACAAACAACCATCTCTAGAAAAGCCCCTGCCACATAATGAGATGTGCAATATAATAAGCAGAGTTGGCGTGAAACAATTTAAATATCCGCCATCTATATAGTTTTTTCTCCCCTCTCTGTTTCTCATTATGTGTTTGTTTCCCTCCACCACCCTGTCTCTCCGTGTCTGTGTGCCAAACACTGTTTCCATGACATGGCCATTCCTCACATCTTCAGGGATTGAGGGATGCTCTCTCCTCACCAGAAGAAAAGATTATCAGAATGCACAGAGGGCAGTTTTTTTTTTCTTTGTCTTCTGCTAAGATATGATGTTGCTGTAATGCACTGCCAAGATTAGACTGAGCAGATCTGATTCGGTCTGGCATGCAGTGATCTCTGAGAGACGGGGGTTCTTCACTTGTTGAATAGTTTCTTAAAAATGCAGCAAAACAAAAGCATATCTCTATTCACACACACACATGTACAGGTGCACACTCTGTTTAAAGAGCAAGCACTTCCACTTCCCTTCCACTCTTGCTGCAGGGTTTAAAGTCTGCTCACTTGGTTTATACTGGAAACCAGTGAATACTGGGAACTTCTATTTTGAAAAAATTCTCTCTTTCCCTCTCTATGTATATGTGCAGGCTCTACAGCTGTTAAAGCTGATTGACAGCTGATATACTGTAGCTGTGATCAGCTCCCGCCATCGTCAGAAACGGACGTCGCTTCATGTGACGCTTCAGAGTAAAGGAGATCTCATTTCTCTAAAAACACATTTCCTCGTTTCCTCTCTCCTCACATGGTTTCCTTACGTCTCTCCATGTATCCCCGGTGGGAGGGACTAAGACTAGGGTGACCATATTTCCAAACCGTACTGCACGTTCATGCACACGCATGTGCACATGCACGTGCACACGCTAATTTGTACACATTTCATTCACATACGTTTTCATCTGGTTGGCTAACTTTGCACATCTGTGGCACATCTGTGGCACATCTGAGCACGGGGTGGGATCAGAAAGAAAGCTTTAGAGCATTAGAGGCTGTGACAATCATGACTTATGACATTCACTACTTTCACCCCCTTTAATCACAGGACTATCCCCTCATGACGCACTGACAGTTTGGGAGTCCTGTAGAGAGTTTTGATCAGAGGAAATGTATTATTATCTGGGACTACGGGAATTATTTTTCAACTTTAGTTTTGAACCCAAACAATCTCTATGACATCATCTCGCCACAGCCACACATCTACCTGTAGACTATTATAATTAAAAATTGTGGAGCTCAGATGACATTTTGGCCAGGACGGAGATACCGGGTGAAAGACTGACAGGAACGGACGGACCTGAGGGAGTTATAAGAGGAGCGAAATGCCTGTTGATGTGCAAAACGAACTGTATAGAATAATTAATCAAAACGATAAGTTTGATGTGCACATAAGCACAGGGGGTTCTGTGGTTGAACAGTCTGATGCTCGTTGAATTGTGGATTGACGGCGCGCAACATACACTAGTTAGAGACTGCAGCGGGGTGGGCTGTGCTGGCTCTCTGTATATATATACAGTGGAGGAAATAAGTATTTGATCCCCTGCCGATTTTCTAAGTTTGCCCACTGACAAAGAAAAGAACGGTCTATAATTTTAATGGTAGGTTTATTTTAACAGTGAGAGACAGAATATAAAAAAAAAAATCCAGAAAATCACATCATATAAAAGTTATAAATTGATTTGTATTTTATTGTGGGAAATAAGTATTTGATCCCCTAGCAACCAGCAAGAATTCTGGCCCCCACAGACCGGTTAGATTAGTCCTCCTGCTTTAAGAATGTACTCCGAATCTCAACTCGTGACCTGTATAAAAGACACCTGTCTCAACTCATTACCTGTATAAAAGACACCTGTCCACAATCAGATTCCAATCTCTCCACCATGGGCAAGACCAAAGGGCTGTCTAAGGACGTCAGGGACAAGATTGTAGACCTGCACAAGACTGGAATGGGCTACAAGACCATCAGCAAGCAGCTTAGTGAGAAGGAGACAACTGTTGGTGCCATTATTCGGAAATGGAAGAAACACAAAATGACCATCAATCGCCCTCGGTCCGGGGCTCCACGCAAGATCTCATCTTGTGGGATAACGATGATCATGAGAAAGGTGAGGGATCAGCTCAGAAATACACGGGAGGAACTTCTTAATGATCGCAAGACAGTTGGGACCACAATCACCAAGAAAACCATTGGTAACACACTACGCCGTAAAGGATTAAAATCCTGCAGCGCCCGCAAGGTCCCCCTGCTCAAGAAGGCACATGTACAGGCCCGTCTGTTTGCCAATGAACACCTGAAAGATTCAGAGAAGGCTTGGGAGAAGGTGATGTGGTCAGATGAGACCAAAATCGAGCTCTTTGGCATCAACTTGACTCACCGTGTTTGGAGGAAGAGAAATGCTGACTTTAACCTCAAGAACACCATCCCCACCGTCAAGCATGGAGGTGGAAACATTATTCTTTGGGGGTGTTTCT